>OX155677.1:15745876-15984461 GCA_944547425.1 Eupithecia centaureata
ATCCTGAATTGAGTTCGTTAGGTATCCCAGCTGAAAACTTTTGTAAACAAATTAAAATGAAGTCGATTTTTTTCCATATCGTCTTCCAGCAAGCAGGGGCAAAACTGAGCTATAAAATTCTTTTGTGCTAGAAAACTTGTCACAAAATAGCGCGTAAGCAGTAAAAATTGTAGTACACAGCCATTTCAATTCTTATTCTGTCTGTCGATTTTAGTAAGCTGCCTCAGTAGCTATGTAGATATTTTTATTGTTTGTTATTAAAAGGAATCGCAACTATTTTATTTTGTTAGCAAGATTCTTGTCTATCAAGACCAACAAAAAACACACCAAAAACGGAAACTTCTTTTTACTGATTTTTTATTTCAAAGTCCTTTATTTCAATTCAGTTAAGAACATGAGTCTAATAAATATGATTGAAGATTGAAATTGGATGATTACTCCGATTAAAATAACCTATCTAGTTTTATATTTTCCACGTTTATGTTTTGTTATATAAAAAAACTAAGAATTGGATTTTATTGTGTTGATCCATCTATTTGTTTGGTTTAGGATCATAACACCTGGACTCCTACCAGAACTCCTATCTATCTTTTACGACCCAACCCATAATTTTCGGTGCAACCATTCGTCACTGGATCGCACTACCTGTTCAACTAAAATACCATAAAACAAGCAATCAAAATGCTTCTCTCGACCTATTTATCTGCCGCCCTCGCATGTTTCCGCCCAATTCGTCCGCCCTTCATGTGGACGCACGCAATAGTCGGTAAATGTTCCCCATTATTCGGGACAATTTACCAACAATTGGAGCTATTGTCTTCAAATTAAACGTTTTTGTGATCAGTTTAGTTTTTCGAATGGATAGTGGTTGCTTCATTCGTGTTAGAGAAAAGAATTCGACATTTCTTTGCCTTGATGGCTTCCTAACATAATGGCAACACTACAGTTTAATAGAAGTTTATTTTACTTTTCGTCTCTCCTTTATTTATCTACAGACCTTATTGGTCTGTATACAATATATATTTACCATAATACTTTTCTCTTTTATAAAGACCTACACACGAAGACTATATCCTACTACATAGTATAAAGCAAAGTCGCTCTCTGTCCCTATGTCCGAATATATGCTTAAATCTTTAAAACCACGCAACGGATTTTGATGAGATTTATTTAAAGAAAGATTCAAAAGATAGATTAAATAATAAAAATAATAATATAATAATAAAACCGTGCGAAGCCGGGGTCGCTACGCTAGTCCTACTATACCCTGAAATCTAGCTCTGTTCCTATTTTTAAAACTTTTAGAAAGAAGTTAACAAAGTAGGTCCAATATCTGACCTATTTTTCAGACAGCTTCCCCATAACATTAAGGAGGTTTTCAAATAAAAAAAAACAATGCTCACTTACCAAAAAGGTTTTATTCGTTTACCAAACATTTAATACCGCTGTTTTTTTTATTTGAAGACCTCCTGTCTTCAAATAAAAAAAACAATCTCACTTGCCAAAAAGGTTTTATTCGTTTACCTTTACCTTTCAGGGAATAGACCAAAACACGTTCCGTGACGTGTTACACAACACCTTCGACCTAGTGACCGAGGATATGATCCTCGAGAGGATCTGGGTGACCTGGGAGAGGGGTGCGAGCGGCGGGGAGGGCTCCCTTCGCTTCGAGCCGTGGGTGCGAGGCCTCAGTATACTTCTGAAGGGAACTCCTGAAGAAAGGAGGAACTACTGCTTCAACGTGTATGACTTGAACGCGGATGGGTTTATTACTAAGGATGAGATGTTTGTGCTGCTCAAGTAAGTGGAAATTACATGATAATGGCCTGTTTTTTTACATAAATTTAATTAAAAAAAAATAAGTATAAAATGCGTGTGTGTGGTTACTTTTGAATACAATGAATCAATAAATCAAGTATTCACGTTCTTTGAATACTGTGCTTTTTCATTTTTTACATGCAATTCGCACGATTTTGGTTTCTGTGTTTTTATTCCGTTCTTAAAATCTATTTCTGTCAAAATTAGTACTTAATCTTAGTAGCCCATCCATCAATTTCAAAGTTAATTTAGCAAAAAGGTAACCAAGCTATTAAATTAAAGATTAAAAATATTCTTGTTTTTACCTGCATTTTATGAAGTGAGTTTAGTCACTAGAATACCTATTTTAATAGGGAGCATGAGACTATTTACTTTATGGATATTTGCATAGGAACTCTTTGCTGAAGCAACCAGGAGACGAGGACCCTGACGAAGGCGTTCGAGAGCTGGTGGAGCTGGTGCTGCGGAAGCTGGACGTAGACCAGGACGGGAAGGTCTCTCCCGAGGATTACAAGTGAGTCTTCAACGAGGGTTCTACATTTTTTTATATATTACCAAGGTGGCACAGGCATGCGATGCGGCCCGCCTGATGGAAAACGGTTTAAAAAAAGCATTTCACGCCTATGAGGCTGAATGACCAGGGTTAGGCTGCCTGAGTGCGCTACGTTACTCCGAAAAACGGAACACCGAATTACACGTCCCCGAAAACATACGACTACAACGAATGCACGCTACAACGAAACACTCCACGCCGAATTCATGCGACCTCGAATAACTGTCCATTGACGCGGAGAGAGGCGGCGGCGGAGCGGAGAAACGAGGAAATGTTAACCAATAGGATTTCCATGAAACCTCCGCTCCGCTTTTTTCTTGCAATCATATTGGTTAATATTTCCTCGTTTCTCCGCTCCGCTGGCTCGCTCCGCTCCAATGGACAGGCACCCTTATAGACAGTATACCGAGGACGGATTTAGGCCGCTTTTCCTAGGTTAAGCGCGTGATAAGCAGAGGCAGACACAGTGTTATACAATATGTATTTTCCACGTTAAATAAAAAATATCATTCCGGGAAATTCCGGGATAAAATATAGCGTATGTGTTATTCCAGAATCCGTATACCTAATCTATCTCTGTGCCAAATGTAATATACATATCCATTCAGTAGTTTTTGCGTAAAAGAGTAACATCCATCCATCCATCCGTACTTACAAACTTTAGTGTTTATATGTAATATTAGTAGGATGATTTAGTAAATATAAATAAATTATTTTCAGGAATGCGGTAGAGCAAGAGCCTTTACTTCTAGAAGCGTTTGGACAATGTCTGCCGACGAAGCGTCATTCCACCACCTTCCTCAAGTCTCTCGCCATTAAGACATAAGAAAAGCAAATACTTCGTAATACATTATACCGTCAATACATAGTATAAAACAAAGTTGCTTCCGACGTCTGTCCCTATGTATGCTAGGGTTGCCAGATAGCCGGGATTCCCGGGATTGTCCCGGAATCTTGTTCCGTGCCCAGTAATAAGGAGACCACTCGCATTTGGCTGGCGACCTTTATTTTTAGCTGTAATTGTCCATGACGTGTGGTAAGTTTTCAAGATCTTGCAACCCTAATGTATGCTTAGATCTTTAAAACGCAACGGATGACGCGATTTTTAATATAGAGTGATTCAAGGGGAGTGTTATCTTACAATCAAGGAATAGAAACAAAATAAAAGTAGTTAAAATTGGAACAATTGCAGACGGTTGCAAACTGTTAACAATTTCGTTCATTCAAATTTGGGTATAGATAATGTTTATTGTTCCTACTTGATCGTAAGAGTACCTATAAAAGAAGTGTACCTACTAGTAGATTGATAATTTATAAATCAGTTGAGATCAGATACCTCTACAGTCCAGCTAGACGGTTTGCAAGCGTTGCACTTATGTAACTAGTTCAATTTTAAATACTCGTATTTATTTCTATTCCTTAATTGATTTATTTATTTATTAGGAAGTTAAGTTTAGGTGAAAAAATACATAAGCTAAGTACAAGGATTTGGCGGAAGTTGTTCAAATGTGTTGAACGCGTAAGTTCAAAAAAGTTTTTTGTACAAAGTTCTGTGAGATTAAAACTAAGGTAATTTAAAGGTCATTGTGATTATCATGAAATTTATTAATACTGGAATTATATCTACCGTGATTTTCGTATATTGAGTCAAATTACCATTCCCGTTATTAATGAATTTCTGAAAACCTTAGAAATAAAAATCGATTTAAAGTGTCGATTTATTAAAATATAAAATTGTCACCATACTCATTACATGTTTACTTAAACATTTTAAAATATAATAAATGTCTTATTATAAAAATAAATTTTATGAACTTATTTGTGTTTGGTACCGTAGCTTTAGTCTTATATGGGTCTAATATTGTCACCATACTCGTTACATGTTTACTTATACATTTTAAAATATAAGATGTCTTTGCATAAAAATAAATTCTAGGAACCCATTTGTTTTGGTGCCGCAGCTTAAGTCTTGAAGGCAGTTAATCATGAGGGTCTAGCCCGGTCGCCACGAAGTCAGTAAGCACCTTCGCAGCGTTGATTGGAAGCGTGTTCAGGAACTGTAACATAAAAGTAAGTTATTGTTTAAAAAAGTAAAAGCAGTTTCCTATCGGCTGGTAAACTGTTTTTATACCACCAAGGTGGCAAATAACCATGCGGCCCGCCTGATGGAAAACGGTTACCGCAGCCTATGGATTCTTGCAGCATCAGAGACGTTACACGCGCGTTGCCGACCCTTTAAATGTCTTAAAAGACTCTTTTTGAAGAACCCCGTGTCATTTTTCTGGGGTAAAACATCGGCAGGAGATCATTCCACAACCTGAGTGTTCGGGGGAGGAATTCCTCATAAACCTCACAGTTCGCCAACTAAAAGACTCAATGATCTAGTAATTATGAAATCATTGATTATATGTATATTGATTATATAATCAATGATTACATCTCTTATCAAACACCTGCAGATTCATGGTCATCACCTTTAATAAATTATTTAAACAAGCAAGCTAAATCTTTTCTGGAATGGAAAAATTTAGCTTGACCCCTCTCCTCCTTGAATACCTCACGCCCCCATAAGCTTGCGCATCAAAATGCCTAATGTGTATTTGCTCAAGATTATACTAACCTTAAGCGAATAGAACAAATCGCTGGGAATAGTGATCTCCACATAGTTTCTTCTGACAGCGTTGAGGATCTGATCCGCAGCGTCTCCCGGGTCCACAGTCTTCATCAGTCCTTCGAAGCGGATGCGTGGCTTGTGACAGAGACCCGTGTTCACTATGTACGGGCAGATCGTGGTTAGGTGGATCTGAAATATGATAATATTTATTATTACCAGCCTTAAACAGTCCACTGCTGGACATAGGCCTCCCTAATGCTCTCAATAGTGCCTCTTCATCTTGATGCATCTCATCTACCTGCTTTGCATCGTCAAAGTCATCATTCCACGGTCGGAGGGATTCCTACATTTCGTTTGCCGCGTCACGGTCTCCTCTCAAGATTCAAGACATTAGTTATCTTTTTCGTATCGTATCAGTATTGCTATACAGCGTGGTAATGCAGCCAGTGTCTTGGGGACGCGACGACTGGTATTGACATGGATCAATTGAGCTACCTTTAGACTGTTTGCAACCGTCTGCAGTTAGTTCAATGGTATCAATTGCATATACTAGCATTATTTTTTTCTATTCCATGAGTTATTATAGTACTTACTAATATCTACATATATGTCACCTACCACTTTTGGTCCCTTAACCAAAAAGTGCTTCCTTTTTTGTTTGCGTTTCTATTTTCAATGTGACATAATAATATAGTACAAAATTTGTACCATATTTGCACTTTAAATTAGAAACGCAAACAAACAAAAAGCCTTTAATAGTATACAAGTATTCAAAGATATCTGCAGAGTATCCTAGCATATTATCATACCCCAGTAGTATCCCTCGGGTCTTCATGGAGCTCGACAGCCAGTGCCTCCATGATGCCCCTGGCTGCGTACTTGGTGCCGCAGTAGGGCACCAAGTTGCGCAGGCCCATCTTACCGGCCATGGATGACATGGCGACGATGTGGCCGTTGTTGTTCTCCAGCATGGTGGGGAGAAAGGCTTGGATCATCTGAAAAAGGAATATGAACACGTGTCAATATTATATGACCAGCTCAATGTTCTAGTCAGCGTTTTAGGTGTGGTTTTGGAAATGTTAATAAATTTTTGATGATAATATTTAAATCTCTCTAATCTCGATAAATTTAAATCTCCTGAAAATAAACGGTTTACCAAAATTTGTGAAATAGCCATGCTATGTTTATATTTATGTGTTGTTTATGGCTATGTTTATGTTTATGTGTTATGTTTGTGTTTATGTATTACCTATGTTTTGTCACTGGATCGTCAAAGGTTATGTGATAAATAATCAAACCAAAGCTTTGGTTGGTGAGTAGATATATATATAGATAGATATTAGTTAAATAAGTCTAAGCAAGACGCTCACCCAAAGGTTCCCATTGATGTTAATATCCACTTCAGACCGGATCTCCTTCTCTGAATGCCTGAGGATCGGCTTGCACGGCATGATGCCAGCGTTGTTGATGAGGATGGTCACATCTCCAACCTCTTTGCTGACCTTGTCGGCTAGCGCGAAGACTGCGGCGCGGTCGGTGACGTCACATCTGTACAAATATTGCAGAAAAACCTTGGTGTCTAAGAAGCTTCAGCAGATCTTAAGCTTATCTTACTACGCGAGGATTTAATAACAATAATGGAATATCCACTATTGTCACTGTGATCACAGGTCACTTCGAACTGAACTATCATCTTTCCAAGACTAGAACCATAGGTTTCTGTCAGCAGCCTGTGTCGTGGCTGCTTCCAGGAAGATGAGACAGTGGAACACTGCACGGCCACACAGGAGACCAGACACAAGACGGGACTGAAGAGTCTCATCAAGGTACAAACCCTGTCCATACCCAGATAAAAGCTGAAATGAACCTCAATCACCAAAAGTCCTGTTTCAGTTCTTCAAAACACTCCCATGCGAGATGTCAGTGCAGATCACAGTTACTTAGAATTCGTAAATTAAAAAAGTAAGAGTGATTGAAAGGCCATCATTGCTATCATTACAAAATAAAAAAGGGATCATGTTCTGTACTTATGTCTTATTTAACATTTTTTTAGTCTACATTCTTCGTCCGCATCGTCTTCTTCAAGCTTCAAGCTAAAATTTCGCTGGTCATGCATGTTTCAGATCACAGCAAAGATGTTTTATATATTTACAGAGAAGAAAGCTGCGCAGCTCGTCCTCTGGTAGAATCTCTAAGTTGTATTTTAAGACATCCACACCATAGGCTGAGTTAGAGTTGAGGCTGAGATCCGCTACAGCCTTAGCGTACTAACACTTACAGGTAACCGTGAATCTTCCCCTTCTCCGCTTTGACCATCTTGACGGTTTCCTCATTGCCAGCAGGGTTGACGTCCACCGTCACAACTACTGCGCCCAGCCGCGCAAACCGCAGCGCCATCTCACGGCCTATGCCATGGCCCGCACCGGTTATCTAGGGATTTGAGAGAATTTTACTTTTTACTTCCTAGTTATATACTTCTACTATTCTCATACATTTTCTATAACTTACCTACAGTATAGGTATACTAATAGTGGTAGCGTTAGTGCACTAATTGGGTCAAAAGTCTTGCTCAGTTTGCATAGTGTAGAAAGAGACCCTATCGACGCCAAAAGACAGCCTGTTAATGCTCTTTAAGTCTCTTTCGAAGTGTAACTACAAAAATCTTCTTTTGGGGCCAGTATACATTGACCTCTCTGGCATATCTTTCCGGGCACGTTTAAAATGCCTAATTCTCGATAAGATTGCGACAAGTCGAAATGATTTTTGCTTGTACTCCTGTGTCTGAGCGCTTATAAGCTGTTTTGTTGCGTCGAGATAGAGGGTGTCTCTTTTT
The DNA here is from genome assembly GCA_944547425.1 of Eupithecia centaureata. Lineage (NCBI taxonomy): Eukaryota > Metazoa > Arthropoda > Insecta > Lepidoptera > Geometridae > Eupithecia > Eupithecia centaureata. The sequence continues at coordinate 15,753,695 of OX155677.1, forward strand.
ACACATTTGCAAAATAAGCGAGACTTTAGATCCAGTCAGTGCTCATATTGCGCTCTGGACAAACGGTAGTGTGGCCGCAAACGCATTAATTACTGCGGTAATCTTCTTTGATGTGCGAAAAAAGACCGCCGCCGGAGCCATTGCCTATCACCATTTGCCATATTGATTGGCATTTTAAAATTATGGCCATAAATCGTGGTTACACCTTTCACCGTGCAAAAACTTTTAAGATACTTTACTGTACATTGGAACCCTCGTTATGATGTTTATATTAGAAGAATCGAGCGCATTCAGATTAAATTTATAAAATACCTTTGTTTCCGTTTAAAAATTCCATACAGGTCAGCCAATTACCTCTGTAGAAACTTCACATTCTCCCTCTTTCCAAGCGGCGAGAGATCGCTGACTTATCATTTATACTTAAAATTACATCAAATAACTTAAATTGTCCCGACTTGCTTCAAAAAATTAATCTTAACGTCCCCTACAAACCTATTAGATTCAACCCCTCTATCTACGTCATCATCTACGTATCATGCTGGCACCAAGGAACTTATACTTAGCTGGCACTAATTACCAACAAAACTCCTTCGTGTGGCGAGCGAATAACATATTTTAACAAGTAAACAATTTGATCTTGATTTATTCTTCACAAGTGTCAGTTCGGCCAGGCGGCGGCTCAGTGTTGGATTTTTTGGCGCCAATGATGATGAGCATTTTGTAAAGTAAAATTATTTTGTATATAGATGATACGTGTAGACAGATTATGTTCATAGTTTTTTTTCTTTTGTTATTCTACTTATCTATCCGTGAAAACCTTAAATAAGCTTACTGTCATTTAACTATTTGTTAGCCTGTTATTTATAAGCCTCTGGTTTTCCTTTAAATAAATAAATACACCTAGGTGTTGTTTAAGTTATGGCAATAATTTTTGGCATATCACGGTATTGTGGCCCCAGCATTAGTGGTAGTAATTGGTATAAGTGTAAATACTAGTTGTAATTCTTCTTTCTATCATATCCCTTAATCCTTGTAATAATATCCTTCACAGTGGTTCAAATAATGTAATGCTGTAGGTACCTATGTCTACAAATTATAGACCTATTGTATGCCTATGTGCAACTGAGCGAGCATATCAGACCTAATCGGATTTATTTATCTAATTTAGGTATTACTAAGCCGGTGGTACTGTACTATAGACTACTTCTATATTATACTAGCTGACCCGACAGACGTTGTCCTATCTTAATTATGAAAATGAAATTCGAATTTTCCGCGGAATTTTCTTATTTTTTTCTTTCATAGGAACCTTCTCCTGATAATAAAGAACAGAACAAAAAAAGAGTTAGCGAAATCGTTCCAGGCGTTGTTGAGTTATGCGCTTACCAACACATTTTGCGATTCATTTTTATATTATAGACTAGTTTTTTGCGTGCTGCGCGGGCTGCGAGCAGCCCGCGTCTGTCGAGTTGCTGTTTATTTTAAATTTAGAACCCCTTTTCGTAACCTACACCCTCGTTTTGTTCGAAATTGATACCCATGAGGGTATTTTGCGATTTAAAAACTTTAGCCATTTAGGATTTCAAAATGGACGTCTTTATCGTAATTATCGGGTTGTAGTTATTCGAAAACGATACCCATATGAGGGGTGTGCGGTCACACTGCGCGGCTCGCTACGCTCGCCTTGCAGTGTGACGGGAAGCGCGGCTCGCTTCGCTCGCCTTGCTGGGTCTCAGTCGTCGCATTGCGGTTCGCTTCGCTCACCGCAATACGACTCTACCCGTGCGTTCACACTGCGCGGCTCGCTACGCTCGCCTTGCAGTGTGACGGGAAGCGCGGCTCGCTTCGCTCGCCTTGCTGGGTCTCGGTCGTCGCATTGCGGTTCGCTTCGCTCACCGCAATACGACTCCTCTCATACTACCACACTGCGCGGCTCGCTACGTTCGCCTTGCAGTGTGACACGAAGCGCGGCTCGCTTCGCTCGCCTTGCTGGGTCTCAGAAGTCGGGGCGGTTTTTTTAAATTTAGAACCCCTTTTCGTAACCTACACCCACGTATTGTTCGAAATCGATACCCATGATGGTATTTTGCGATTAAAAAATGTCAGCCATTTTGGATTTCAAAATGGACGTCTTTATCGTAATTTTCGGGTTGTAGTTATTCGAAAACGATACCCATATGAGGGGTGTGCGGTCACACTGCGCGGCTCGCTACGCTCGCCTTGCAGTGTGACAGGAAGCGCGGCTCGCTTCGCTCGCCTTGCTGGGTCTCGGTCGTCGCATTGCGGTTCGCTTCGCTCACCGCAATGCGACTCTACCAGTGCATTCACACTTCGCGGCTCAATACGCTCGCCTTGCAGTGTGACATGAAGCGCGGCTCGCTTCGCTCGCCTTGCTGGGTGTCAGTCGTCGCATTGCGGTTCGCTTCGCTCACCGCAATACGACTCCACTCGTGCTACCACACTGCGCGGCTCGCTACGCTCGCCTTGCAGTGTGACACGAAGCGCGGCTCGCTTCGCTCGCCTTGCTGGCTCTCGATCTTCGCATTGCGGTTCGCTTCGCTCACCGCAATACGACTCTACCCGTGCGTTCACACTGCGCGGCTCGCTACGCTCGCCTTGCAGTGTGACACGAAGCGCGGCTCGCTTCGCTCGCCTTGCTTGGTGTCACACGTCGCATTGCGGTTCGCTTCGCTCACCGCAATACGACTCCGCTCATGCTACCACACTGGGACACGAAGCGCGGCTCGCTTCGCTCGCCTTGCTGGGTGTCAGTCGTCGCATTGCGGTTCGCTTCGCTCACCGCAATACGACTCCACTCGTGCTACCACACTGCGCGGCTCGCTACGCTCGCCTTGCAGTGTGACACGAAGCGCGGCTCGCTTCGCTCGCCTTGCTGGCTCTCGATCTTCGCATTGCGGTTCGCTTCGCTCACCGCAATACGACTCTACCCGTGCGTTCACACTGCGCGGCTCGCTACGCTCGCCTTGCAGTGTGACACGAAGCGCGGCTCGCTTCGCTCGCCTTGCTTGGTGTCACACGTCGCATTGCGGTTCGCTTCGCTCACCGCAATACGACTCCGCTCATGCTACCACACTGGGACACGAAGCGCGGCTCGCTTCGCTCGCCTTGCTGGGTTTCAGTCGTCGCATTGCGGTTCGCTTCGCTCACCGCAATACGACTCTACCCGTGCGTTCACACTGCGCGGCTCGCTACGCTCGCCTTGCAGTGTGAAACGAAGCGCGGCTCGCTTCGCTCGCCTTGCTGGGTCGGATCGCGGCTCGCTTCGCTCGCCGCTCCCCGCCGACATCACATTCGAAATCCTCACCCCCGAGTTAGTCGAAAACGATACCCATATCAACTTTTTTGGTGGGGGGGTTCCAGGGGGGGCAGCGGCGGGGGGTCACAGCACGGCTCGCTTCGCTCGCCGTGCTGCGACTCCCCCTCTGCCTCTCCTGAAAACCCCGTAGTCGCATCGCGGCTCGCTTCGCTCGCCGCGATGCTCCCAGGGGGGGGGGGGGGTCGTGGGGGTGGTCGGGGGGAACGCAGCACGCTCGCTTCGCTCGCCTCGATGCTCCACCCCAAAAAAAAGCCTAAAAATGGGTCAAAAAACGGTTTTTTTTTTTAAAAGGGGGTCTGGGGGTGCAAAGGGGTCAAACTTTTTTTGGCTTCCCCAACTATTCGACCTCCTCTATGCGACTGTGAAAAGATTTTTTTTCCATCGCGAGCCGTTCGGGAGATACGAAAGGGGGTTCAAAAAAGGGGTAATGGGGGGGGGTCAATTTTTTTTTTCTTCCGATTAAAGACTAAACCCTCTATACGATGCCGTCATCCAAAACCCTCTATCGCTCCTCCATCCGGGAGCAATTCAAAAGCGGGGGGTCTCGGGGGGTGTTGGGGGTCAAAAAAATTTCACCCCCCACAATGGTTTCTAACCCTCTACACGACTCCACAAAAAAATCTGACCCACCCCCCTACACGGCCGAAGAACCCCCGGGGGGTCCTAGAGGGGGTTCGAAATTTAAAAAAGTTGGAATTTTCCCAGACTCACCCCCACCTCCCCTCCACATTTCCGTAAAAAAAACCATACCCCCTCCACCATCAAGGAGAACAATCATGTCAGTGAGTGAGTGAGTCAGTGAGTGGTAATCGAATTTTATATATAAGGTAATTATTACCTAATTACTTAATTAAATAAAACTACATGCGGTCCGTGGCTTTACCCGCGTGAAAATTTATTAAAAGTACCTAGCCTAAGGTTTTATCCAAGCCTAAAACAACGTGTATTCAAAATCTCACTCAGATCGTTGATATAGTTTTGGCATGAAGGCATGATTGGCATTACAAACATCCATCCTTCCAAACTTTCGCTTTTATATTTGTGTGAATAGTGTGAATTTCAATTGTACGAGTAAATATCAGTTCTAATTTGTTTCCATTCTTCATAGGTATTTCATTTAATTTGTTAATAAAATTTCAATTACACTCAATAACATTATTCTTTCCCTATCTCAGAATTTTAAGTACTTTCATAATCTTAATTATGTTTGCTTGTTATTATATTTACATAGTAGATAATTAGTTATTGACAATGGAATAAATAACTTCTCACATCCGCTATCTGAGCTCGTTAGTAATTTTTAAATCAATATTATTTTACCTTTTGGAACATTTTACTATAATTTTATTACCAAAGTAACATACAATTAAGGAATAGAAAGGAATATAAAATATCTGAGCCGATGCGACGCGTGGTCCGTGAGCTAGTGAGTATCTGGCACAGCGCATCAGCATTGACATACAGCGTGGTAATGCAGCCAGTGTTTTGGGGACGCGATGGCTGGTATTGAGATGGATCTGTTAAGCTACCTCTAAACTGATCGCAACCGTCTGCAGTTAGCTCAATTGTATACAAGTTTAAATTTATAGTTGGCTACGTTCTCTTGTTTTATCAACCAGCTGCCTTATTGTCTAACTTGAAATCGATTATCAGTATTCAAATAGATTACTTGGTACAATTGAAGGTTTCGAATGTTAAAAATGAATGATCTCGATTATTAGTTGAGTTAAACAGACAGTAAGGCCCCGGTTTTCATACAAATACAATCATTTATTTGCTAACGAGGGTCACAAAGGTGGTTTTTCTTTTCTTTCTTTCTTTCAAAAATAGTACCCAACATTTTTGCCTAAGTCTAGGGCATGCAAATTTAGGTTTCCATAGGTCTCAAATACTTAAATCAAATAATAAATCATCAAATCAAAATAAACTTAACTTAAAAGTACATTATACGTAATATTAAGAAGAAGATTTGAAAAAATAATATAAAAAAGATTAGAGAATAAAGAATTAGTGAAGTTTTATATCCTTATCCATCAAAAATTCGAAGTAACATTCATATTTCGTAAAGTAAACTAACCAAAACAATGTCCTCGCTGACATCCTTAGGCTCGGGGGGTATGACCCACAGCGCCAAAGCCTTCAGGAGCTGGAAGTTCACCTGGAGAATCGTCCAGATCGTCTCGAAGATGATCCTCAGCACGTAGATTACTTGCGGTTCGTCGGCCCTGGAAACACAATGTTTTAAGTAGGTATTTGTATGTTTTTTTTGTCAATATCAATCTTTTTTAAGAACGAAAATTACAAAAAAGGAACAGCAAAACATTACAACTAGTATTTACAATTGAAACCATTGTGTGTTTTGTATTTCTTTATTTAATACTTAATAATTATAAAACACTATAAACCAATTAATGTTTGTCCAGTGTCCACGTCTTTGCGCGGTGTCACACAGTTGGTAAACTTGAGAATTAAATAAAAGTATAGGTACACAAGCAGCGCCCCGCGGTTTCACCCGCGTGATTCCCGTTCCCGTGGAAATTCCGGGATAAAATATAATGCCTATGTGTTATTCCAGACTATAATCTATCTCTGTGCCAAATTTCATCCATATCCGCTGAGTAGTTTTTGCGTGAAAGAGAAACAAACATCCATACTTACAAACTTTCACGTTTATAATATTAGTAGGATAGGATACAACTGTATGTATGTTCCTAATTAATAAATGAAGATAGCTCAATTGATCCATGTCAATACCAGTCGGAAGCGTCCCCAATACACTGGCTGCATTACCACGCTGTATGGCAATGCTGATGCGCTGAGCCAGATATTCACCAGCTCTCGGGTCACGCGTCGCATCGACCAGGCGCTCAGATATTTTTTTCAGATATCTTTAGACTGTTTGCAACCGTCTGCAGTTAGCTCAATGGTTTCAATTGTAAATACTAGTTGTAATTTTTCTATTCCTTGCTTGTAATTTTCGTTGTTAATAAAGAGTCATAGTAATAAATGAATGTCTACAATCATCTCGTGACGAAAATTAAAACAAAAATTGAAACGTCGGGAAAAATAGGTTATAAACGCGATAGATACCCGTGGATATTTATATTACATACGTTTATATTTACATTATACATTAAAGTTTTTAAACTTACTCCAACAGAACACCTGTTGGAGTAAGTTTAAAAACTTTAATGTACCATCTTTATTAACAACGAAAATTACAAGCAAAGGAATAGAAAAATAATGTACCTAACTATTATAGTAGTAATAGCATGGACAAACGAATACCCAGGTAATAGGAACCATTAGTACATCATATCGGTTATCTACCCATACATTCTGCTTATCTTGCTCGCTGTGCTGTATGGATTGTCCAGCATTATTATTAATAACTAAAATAGGAATGTAAAGGTTCCTTAATCTGTTGATTTTACCAAAAAAAATATTTCGATTAATTAAACTAAGAGATTCACGGCCGATTTCTGGAACGCATGTCAACTTCATAATTTACTAATCAATGTTCAAATCTCTATTCAAGTGTCATTTGGGTTTCTCGAACGTTGATTACGTACTTAGATTTTGACAGTGATTACTTAACAAGCTTGTCAACTCATTGAAGCAAAACTCTTGTCAAATATCAAAATGGGTTTCTGGAACGATAATTAAGCATGATTCTTTGGTCAAGCTCTTGTCAAATCAATAATTAGCTAATCGGTGATTTGGCTCTAATTAGTTGAAATTTTTACAACAATGTGCTGTATTTTGCCAAGTTCTAAATCGAATATTTATAAAAAATCAACAGGTTGGTACTCCTAAAGCGGTTTTGTTATATATTACTAAACATAAGGATCGTTTTACCATTAAATAAAAATAAATTAAATTACCTCTTATATTCTAGGATGCTTCGTTTTGCTTCCGCATATTAGGAACATATAAATAATATAAAAAAACTTGGTGAAATACAGGAATTAAAAAATATTGGTAATAAAGCAATGTAAAAAGGTTCCTACTTGCCTACTAAAGTAGTTAAAGTTATTTTTTTTATTTCGGTATAGTTTTTTTCTTCATAATAAACAATCTATTATTACCTATCTAATTTACAATTTTGAATTTTTTCAAACGTAAACAAACAAGTATTCGCGCCACAAGCATAAGCATAAATAATAACTGGGTAGAAGGGACTCTTCTTTAATCGAGTCCAGACATGTTTTTTTTTACTCAGGGCACTAGAATGCACTATTTATATTTTGTAATAATGTTCAGAACACACCAACTATTTCAGATATAAGTATATTCAATATAGGTTACGACCCATCAGTTCAATCCACTTTTTTCTTCTGAAAAAAAGAAAATTGGATTAGTTACCTACGTATTGGGTAGGTACCTATTATTTCACAAAGGTACACGTCAGTTTGAATTATTTATTAAACGAGAGCACATAAAGAATGCATCATAAAAAAAAACCTCGAGGTAATTCATGATACTCAACTCAACTCAAAATCGCACCGGGCTCTCGGACAACATAACTATAATTTCAACTAATACTTGCGGCCGCCACCGCGCGCCGCGATCGGTAAACATAAATGAATGATCATTAAAAACCGCGTGCAGTGTCGCCGGCTGTGGCAGCCCGACCGATATGCCCGTTTAACGTGGAAAATAGTGTAGGCTAATATCTTGACCTTGAGCGCGTTTCCCTTCTACTCTTACTTACTACTATTTACTTATTCTTATGCCACAAGTGTCATTTTTAGGGTTCCGTACCCAAAGGGTAAAAACGGGACCCTATTACTAATACTTCGCTTTCTGTCCGTTGAAAATAAATATTTAAGGCGGGCTCCCATTAAAACGCCTTTTTTACTATTTTTGGTCGATATTAATAAATGGTAACATGGTAACAATGGTAACAGCCTACCTGTTACCACTTGAAATATTCACAAAATACTTAATTGTAAGTATATTTTTACTTAAAGTAATAAAAAATAAAATCTAAAAAATATGGTACGGAACCCTTAGTGCGAGTCTGACTCGCCCTTGGATGATTTATTGAAGTTTAGGAGTGAATGACTGAACTGAAAGGATGACAATCGTAAGATGATCAATGATTGGCTAATTATTATCTAATCAGCGTTCGTGCACCCCGATTTGAATTGACCAGTGTGTTAAATTAATCGCTTTGTCAACTGATTTGACATTTGAATAGCCTTCTAGAAACTGGCTGTCAGTCATTGAATTTAATTTTATAGATGGAAAATTATTTGAATGCAGAATGGAAGAAGAGTTGTGCCGACCACACTTAGCGAGGGATAAGGTCCGGAAGAAGAAGAAGAAGAGATGGAAAATTATTTGGTAGTACCTAATGCTAGATTTTATAATAGTTTGGTTTCGACATCGGTGCTTCCTCAGACACGACGCTAGACGACGAAAAAACAAAAGACGACGCCATCGTCTTGTTTTTCACATATTTTCAACAAGAGGGTACCGTTCTGTCATTCACTTTTAGATAACTGATACAGAAAAGATTTTATAAAAAAATAGGGATTGTAAAGAGTTTTGCTTATAAAGTTCTGCTACCTAAATTAAATTATGTTAAACTAAGCAAAAAATGCAAACTAATGATGATGAGCCATATCTCCCTCATTTGGCAAACATAGAGGCTTTTCACGGGGCCTATAAGTTAAGGGCGAGCAATATAAAAATCCATCGTTTATAGTTAGTTTACCCTTGGTATATTAGCGCTATAATATTCTAAATTTATATTAGGTTATAGAGCTAGCCCATCCCAATATTATGTTAAGGTAGATATACAAATTATAAGAAAACAATATACTATATATTATACCTACTCTATTCAATACTAAATAAGTATATAATATATAACAGGGTCACAAAAATTACTTACATGTTTATTGTTCAGCTCCTATGAAGTAATAGAGCGATTAGAATTACAACAAAAATATCTTATCAGCGCTCTGATAACTGATTATCAGTCAGGTATAGACCTATGACCTAATCTTTGAACACATAAATACTCAGGTCAATAGAGTCCGAAAGTCAAGCACTTCATTCGACAAGCGCTTAGGCGTCGCGTCGGCCAAATTTTAGTTACAACGAATTATTTTATATTAGTTATTGTTTTTATATTATTTTAGGTATATTAAACAATAATTTTACAATATTCTTGCATGAAACCACACACTATAGCACGAAGAAAGACACTAAAGATACATTCTGGCTTGTTATTTGAACGATAAGAAAAATGTCAAGAGTCAAATAAAACGCGATAAGAACATTCTTAAATAGCTTACGTTTATTATAGATGATTTACGAGTTTGTGCTTGTATGCAACTGATGCGATGCATATTAAAGGATTTGCAGATTTAGGCTGAGGATCTCAAGAGGTGCAAATATGCAGGTCTCGACGGAACCTACGCATTTGCTCCCCTTGGAGTAGAGTCGAGTCCGTGGTGTACCGAAGCTCTCCGGGTTTTTAAAAAAATATCTGAGCGTCTGGTCGATTCGATGGTTGACCTGAGGAACTGGTGAGTATCTGGCTCAGCGCATCAGCATTGCCATACAGCGTGGTAATACAGCCAGTGTCTTGCGGACGCTTCCGAATGGTATTGACATAGCTCAATTAAGCTGGCAGATGCTGGATACTGTTTGCAACCCCCTGGAATTAGCTCAATGGTTTCAACTGTAGGTATATGTATACTAGTTGTATTTTTTTCTTTTCTTTGATTGTTATTTTCATTGTTAGTAACAAATGTATTTTAAAATTATCAGAACCTGTCGAGACCTTCTTAAAGTACCTTAAAATGGGGCAACTTTACGCCTGCCAAAAGATTATTGCTCAATTTTTTGTTCAATAACTAACCAACTAACTTGTTCAGCCTATTAATTGATATCCGAACGCAATAACTCACATAGTTTTGATCATAACGCATAACCAGCCCTTCGGCATAGCTTTTGTTTTTACCCCTGGTATTCATTTTATTAATTCTGAAAATAATATTTGGCAATATTTGTTTGACTCTACTGAGAAAAATTTCAATTGTACGCTGGTAATTAATATTTTCTGCCACAAAAGGGCATTGTCCAACCAATTTAAAAAGTTATAATTTCAATGGATACAAAATGGCAGGGTTATCGTATACCCAAGTGCATGATGATATAGAATGGGATTGACAAGTTTCAAGTAGCAGTCAGTCGGATATGTGGTCGGATAGATGTAGTTATTTATCTAAAATATGGTAAATAACATATTATACCAGCAATTAATAACTCATCTGTTCAAAAATCATAAATAATATAGTCTACTATGTTCTTCATCAAAAAAACGATGTCTCGTAGTCCATTCGTAGTGATTTCCGAACTCCCAAGTTCAATCGTAGATAAACTTGATACAAAAAATTTAATCCCTTTAAATACTTCACTATATTCATTAAATTATGTCACTATCAGTAATATTACTAATTTGTACTGATAAGGAATTCTGTTCAAGATGATAAGGTACCATATCCAAAATCAAATTCAATACATTTCATAAGGTGCTTCTGTAATAATAATTAAGTACTAACTACTACGCGATTACTGTCGGTATTCATCGAATCAAGTCTTCTTTGCGCCTACCTTAAAATTTATAGCAACACTGATATATTGCCAACGTACAATACACCAAACATCTCACCACTAAAAACATTTTACCATACTCGGTTCTAAAATAAAATATTATATCATATTTAAGAATGTACAAAAACCAATAAAAATTGGAAACAAGAACATAAAATACTTAGGTACTTAAGTAACAAGCAAGAAATCACTTAAAACAATAATCAATGTGTAGTTGCACAAGTCCAGCAAAAAAGGTTCGAGTTCCAAATATAAATTAAACATTACATATACAGAAGAAAGTGATAAAATAGACGCTTTATTAAACTCTGTCGGGTATTATCGTAGGTAAAAATATTTGTTTACATATATACAAATAAATACTTAGCACGAGAATAACCGTCTCAACCGACCGTAATAGGCTGTTCTGTGCTACCAACATGCGGCTTTTTCTTGGTAACCTTATAGTTATTATCTTTACAAGCATAAGAAGGTACATTTGGTACTTTGGTAACCTTGAAAGTGCAGTGATTGAATCACTCAATAGATACCTCTATACCAGATTCTCCATACATTACGCAAGATAGTAAAACGCAAGATCTTCAATGACTTTACTGGTCACAAATCAACTGGTCAGTTATCTGGTCAAAACTCACTCTACTGAAGCCAAAGGCCAAATTGTAAATCAGTTTTTGCTGCAGTAGTAAGAACCTATTTAAAAAAAGATTCATTCACATTTATAATGTAATAATAAATAAATAATAAATAAATAATGCTGGACAATCCACACAGCACCATCTAGACCCAAATTAAGCTAATCAAAGCTTGTGTTATGGGTACTAGATAACTGATATATTTAATACATTATATACATAGATAGATATTTTTTTATTATACATATTAAACACCCAGACCAACGAAACAAATTTCTGCAGATCGTGCACAAATTTGTTCCGAGGCGGGAATCGAACCCGCAACCTCCTGCGTCGCAGACGGACCTTCGCCAACCGCGCCACATCGGTCGTGCACTGTTCCGCATGATTTAGGAAAAGTTGAAATTTTAAAAGTGTGATTTTATTTTAATTATGTGATAGATACTTAATTTTGCAGGCCAGTGTATGATAAAAAAATTATATCTATGTAATGTGTATTATGTACAAATAACAATCATCTAGCTAGTACCCAGACAGAACACAAACTCTGCTTATATTGGGGCTTATGTGTGATTTATCCAGCTTAATTTATTTTTTTATATTTTAAATGTATTATTCATACTAAAAAAAAGTAGGTATAGGTACAATTTGAATACCTAGTCCTAGTCGCAGAAACACAAAGAAATAATAAACTTGAACAAGGTGCCCTTGCCACTATTTTTTTTCATACAAAAGACATAAACGCGCACTAATTTACTAACATGTACATAGGTACGTAAGGCACTTAGGTTTTTAGTTGTTAATTTATTTATTTGAACCAATAACAGGCATTAATAATAATAAAAAAGACACATAGTTTTATAAAGCAAAATAATTATTTTTATCGATTGCCCATAAACCTACTATTATGTATCTAGTGTAGTACACACTAGATACATAATAGTAGGTATAGCAACTCACAATTGAGTTGCTTAATTCTAGTTGGAAATAATATACAGGGCGTATGCGACATGAAGGGAAAGTACCTTAAATATTGTAAGTAACGTACCATCTATTCTCGATTTTCATGCTAGTTTTTTTTCATTGTCTTTTCCCTGGGTTTTTTTTTGGGTTAAGCTATTTCGATGACTCTTTTTTGATTTGGATGCTCTCGTGTGATGATTTGATTTCATTCATTCATCAAGATTTGACCAGTCTATTTAAAGTTATTCTAATGCATTTTTTGCATAGCTATTGATTGCGAGATGGTCCAGGTGACCCTGCAGTAAGTAGTTTTTGACACACTAATATTAGATAAAAATAAAAGTTTGGATAGATGGATGGTTGGATGTTTGTTCTTCACGTCAAAACTTTTGATCAGATCGGGCTGAAATTTTGAAAAGATGTAACTATTAATTAAATAAATAAATAAATAATTCCGGACAGTCCACACAGCATCATCTAGCCCCAAGCTAAGCAGAGCTTGTGTTATGGGTACTAGACGACTGATATACTTAATACAATACATTACATAGATACATATTTTTTATTATACATAGAAAACACCCAGACCAACGGAACAAACTTCTGCAGATCGTACACAAATTTGTTCCGAGGCGGGAATCGAACCCGCAACCTCCTGCGTCTGTTTAATTCTAAGTCTCCAATAAATCAGTCTCTTTTTTCGTCACTTTTCAACAATTTTCATTTCACGATAAGTAGTAACGGGGCGCAGCTACTCCATTCCATAATAATGCGTAAAATTTTAAGTCCGTTGTTGATATTTGTAAAAAAAATTAAAAAGTAATCTATACATAGATGTTAAAATCGTCCAATTTTTTTAAGTCTACAAAACAAAAAAGAAAAACATTCCTTCATAGGAACAAATAAATTAAGATTGTTGTCATAGAACCTTCTGCATCACTGTCTGGAAAACTCGTCTGCAATGTTTATTTTAGGCAGTTAGGTACCTAGGTACTCATGCTGCCATCACATTGTGATGGCAGATTGTAATCTGCATACCGGTAGCGTAAAATGTAAAGAGTGGAGAGCGCGTCGCCAAGCGGTAGTCATTCGCGACACACCGCGCGGGTGGACGCTTGGAATACTTCCCGCGATAAGTGAGTGCATTCCAATTTTGAAAAAAACAAAACGTAAGTAGAGGAACTGTGAAACGATAGAGGTTTTAATCTGCTTGCTACTCGCCAGAAAGGTTTTATTTGATATAGAAAAAGTACTGGCATTTTTTGTTCGATACTTTGTAGCTTACCTTTTTAGTAATTTTAAATTGTGTACTAGTTTTAATTTGTTTGTATTCCTTGATTGTAATTTTCATTGTTAGTAAAGCCTTTTTAAATGTAAACAGAGGAAAGTGAGTTAGTTTAAGCTAATAAGATAACCAATATCCGATTTATTAACATCGTCGCATGGCGGTTAAATAACTTGAAATACTTAGGTACAAACAGTGGATAATGTAGGTATAACCTATGGTATAATTATTAAATAAACACTTTTTATGAATCACTGCCACATTCATTCTCCGCACCTCTTGGCACTAAATATTTACCTAGCTAATTAAATATATCTTAATGAAGCACCTAGTTTACCGTACGTGTTACGAGTAGCTAGAAAAATGTACCTAAAGAATAAGATACTTTAGAATGAGATAAGTACCTACTCTGGTCAAACTCAAAAAAAAAAGAAATAACTAATGCTGGACAATCCACACAGAATCACCTAGCCCAATGCTAAGCAATGCTTGTGTTATTGGTATGACTTATTACATACAATACATTAAATAATATCTTTATTAACAACGAAAATTACAAACAAGGAATAGAAACAAATTAAAACTATTATATATAATTATAACAATTGAGCTAGCTGCAGACGGTTATAAATAGTCTAGAGGTAACTCAACTAATCAACGACAAAGACACTGGTTGCATTACCACGCTGTAGGCAATGCAAAACATTACTTATACATTATAGATTTTTAAACACTCACTTTCTTGGTTTGGATTTTTGTCCAAATTTACGCTATTCATTATTTAAGAAGATACTTGTCGATTTTAGTTTTTTCATACAATGCGTAGTGTTTACAATTATAATTTCAAATTCGACGACAAAATGGGAAATTTGGTTTTTTGTACTAACATGAAAATGGCCTGAACTTAGTTCTGGTTATATCTGGTGAGGAAAAACCATTAGTTACGTAGAAAGTTCTGGAATGTATGAAATTTGGTCTTAGTAGTCATAACATAAATAACGTTTTTATTTGAACATTTCAAAACAAAATATAATACAATTATATATTATAATTATTATAATATAAAGAAAAAACAGTTATGTTTTGATATTTTAAACAATATTGCTATTATGGAACCGCAAATAATTCAGTTATTATTGAATACTGAATTATTTGCGGTTTCAAAAATAATGTTAATATTTAACTATATTACGAAACGGGTTAGTGGGTAGGTAAAATATATGGGCAATTAAGAAGGTAGGTATTAATTAGGTATAGTTACTACTGCGTGAAGTTAGCAACAATAAAATTAATATGACAATTAAAACCGACGATTAAAAAAAGTCCTTTTCACGAAAGAAGTCCCCTAGACGCGGCGCTGTAGTAGTACGACCGAATGAAGCCAGCAAGCATATGGCAATCTGTCAAATTTAGTTCCACCAGTTTCCGAGGGACTTTTTTCGTGAAAAGCACTCTAGAATAAAATTACTACGTAGTATAAAACAAAGTGGCTTTCCGCTGTCTGTCTGTATGTATACCCCTATGAATGCTTATATCTTTTTAACTACGCAGCGGATTGATGCGGTTTTTAATAGATATATTCAAGAGGAAGGTTTATGTGCATCTAGCGACCCGCCCCGGCTTCGCACGGTTTTATTATACGTATCACTCTATCTATTAAAAAACCGCATCAAAATCCGTTGCATAGTTTTAAAGATTCAAGCATTCAAAGGGACATAGGGATATGGTGATAAAAGGACATAGGGACAGAGAAAGCGACTTTGTTTTATACTAAGTAGTGATACCACCGGGATAAATCGTGGCGGGTTCAGGGCGGGTCGCTAGTTTATAATGAATCACTTGAATATAGTTCGTACGCAATAATTTTAACTCCTGAGTTTGTACAAAATTTTATTACTACAAGTTTATAATAAGCTAGAGGTACAAAATTAGAAATGACTGTAGATAATTATTGGCATCTATTAGCAATCGCAGTGTCCTCATGACAAAGGTCGGATTTTTCCCGCAATCCATTAGCAAGTATGCTTGTGTGAAAGATCGATATAGTCGGTATGCAGAAATCTTAATAAACATATTATGCAAGCAAACCCTGAAACAGTGCATAGGTGTGGTGTTTTTAGCGGAAATGTCTTTGGTTTGGATCTTATATCCTTAATCCTTTTCCTTATTATATTATGAACTCTTTATTAACAACGAAAATAACAATCAAGGAATAGAAAACAATTAAACTAAGTAATATAAACAATTGAAAACATTGAGCTAACTGCAGACGGTTGCAAACAGTCTAAAGGATGCTAAAGGTAGCTCAATTGATCCATGTCAATACCAGTCGGAAGCGTCCCCAAGACACTGGCTGTATTACCACGCTATATTTTTATATTATTATGTTGTATGTGGTTTAAGGTTTAAGTTTCTCTAGAATATAAGATATGTATGTTTTATTAAAGGTAACCTATAAGGTAACCTATAACCTATACTTAGTCTGTAAGAGATTATTCATATGGCAAGAGCGAAATCCCCTAACACAGGTATTTCTTTACTTAGAAGAGAATTTCCAATGTAATTCAAAGATTTGTATAACTACATTAAGTTAAAGAAATAAACTATATTTTATTACTTGTTTATTGTAAACGCTAAAGCCTGTATAAATGTTTGTTATTCTTTCATACAGTTTGTTAAACCTATCATAAGCTTTTTTTTAATGCATCTGTAGTAGTTCTATTTTGTCTAGTTTAGGAAGAGAGAGATACGAAGTTGCCTTTGGTGGCCACCAAACTCTTCGTTTTCGTATATCTTCCTTACATAGACAAAATGAAACTACCTACAAGGTACAGATGCATTAAAAAAAGCTTATTATAGGTTTAACTGGATTTAACAAACTGTGTGTGTGAATTCTGGAAATTCCTTTGTTTCATATAATAAAACTAGCGACCCGCCCCGGCTTTGCACCGTTTTATTAAACGTATATAAACATTCCTCTTGAATCACTCTATTTATTAAAAAAAACCGCATCAAAATGACATTTATTAACAACGAAAATTACAAGCAAGGATTAGAAAAACTACAACTAGTATTTACAATTGAAACCTTTGAGCTAACTGCAGACGGTTGCAAACAGTCTAAAGGTAGCATCAAAATCCGTTGCGTAGTTTAAAAGATTTAAGCAGTCAAAAGGACATAGGGAAATAGGGACAGAAAAACGCGACTTTGTTTTAGACTATGTAGTGATAAGTGGGTGCACCACTTCAGGTGCTGTTTGCGCCTTAAGTGGAGTATAAGTTTAGGTACACTGAACTTCCTGTATCTAAGTATTCTCATGTGTGCTTGCTAGGCACTTGGAAACAAAACCGGGCAACTCCGGTTATTCCCTAACGTCTTTATTACAAACTCGCAGCTTCACTCCCGTGAAAATTTATAAAAATCTACCTGTTTTGTTCTAGGCATAGAACATTCCCAAATTACACTCCGATCCGTTCAGTAGTTTTGGAGTGAAAAGGTAACAAACATCCATCCAAACTGTCGTATGATAATATTAGTAAGACTCGTGTAGGTAGGTATGTTAAGTTTTTGGGGAATTGGTATTTTAATACAAACAATTAAAATAATTCTTTTATTGTTTGAAAATGCCTACTCATTTTTGACTTTATTACCATCTTGTACCTACTCGTTATTTTTAGGGTTTCGTATCCGAAGGATACAAACGGATCTATATGTATTATACTCAAGCCTCCTCTGTCTGTCTGTCCATCCAAGCTTTATCACATGAACCGTAAATGGAAGACAGTTTTTTGTTCAGATACCTATTTTGATGGTGCGTATTTCCATTGCCGCTATGGCACCAAATCATTTGAATAAAAAAAAATTAGGGATACCAACATTTGTTTTTTTCTTAGCTATTGTTGCTCAGTTCCAACAACTATTAATTGTAACAGAAGATACAATGAAATATACACACTGAGTATTTAATAGTCATTAAAAATACAAATACTTGATAGAAAATAAATATAGAGTTCAAAATAAGAGGGTATTAATAAGAAACGTGTTTGATAGCGTTTTTTAGACTACCCAATGAAATATCAGTGTTGTACGATAGCACGGACTGAACCCTGCAAGTCAGACTCACATTTGACCGTTTTTATTTACCTTAATTAGCAGCGTAGGTTTCTTGAACCAACGTAAACGATTACGTTATCACACTCTTTAGTTACCTATGTTTTCATTACAGATTGAAATGGCTTCAGTGGAAACCAACAAAAATGGAGGAGTTCCCGGCTTGATGGAAAAAGCGCCATGGTAAGTAAGAAAATTTAAAAAATAATCTGTGTGTGTTTACGATAGGCAAGAACCGTTTGGTATCACTTCAATGGTCTTCCAAACCCTCTCAATGTCACCTGCAGTCACGTAAACCAAAAGGTCAATGGACCGAACGTGCCTGTCCATTTTACAATCACCCATATGCGATATAGCCTGGTTGTGAAACATCACATGCAAAGTCGAGTAAATCGCTTGTATGACCGTGTTTCTCATGTAAATGGCTTAGTTTCCTCTGACCTGGGTTGGCTCGAAGGATATCCTGTGAAATCTATAGCATAGAAATGGATGAAATTTAAATTAATCTGCATAAAAATGGCAGTCATCTGCTATATGTATAGCAGAGTTTGTTATTTTCTTGCTCTCTCTCTTTTTTAACTTTAAATATTAAAACTTTATTAACAAAAAACAATCAAAGAATAGAATAAATTACAACTAGTATATACAATTGAAACCACCGAGCTAACTGCAGACGGTTGCAAATAGTTTAAAGTTAGCTCAATTGATCCATGTCAATACCAGTCGGAAGCGTCCCCAAGACACTGGCTGCATTACCACGCTGTACGGCCATGGTGATGCGCTGAGCCAGATACTCACCAGCTCTCAGGTCACGCGTCGCATCGACCAGACGTTCAGAAATTTTTTTTAAAACTCGGAGAGCCTCGGTACCCCACGGACCTAGGGTCTCGACTCCAAGGGGAGCATTATGGGTAGGTTCTGTCGAGATCTGCATATTTGCGCTCTCTCTTGTCGAAAATTAGTACCTAAATAGTATTTTCTCTTTATATTTTTATACAATTTTTTTTTTTGTTATTCCACATTTAGATCGTTTATTGACAACATATTGACTGCAAAAAAAATATTACAACAGTCACTATACAATGTGATTTTTCGAACCTTGATCAAACGAAATGTGCGGATACACGACACATATTTATCGATAAAAACCGAGATAAAAAAATTTAATGTTATTTTTTTTAAACACAAGTCAAGTTCAGATATCTACAGGAATCTCAACTGATTTAATCTAAATGGCAGAAAGTACTTAATTTAAATGGTGAATAACATGAAAACGGAAAGAGATAGACCCCCAGTTATTGAAGGATTTGTAGAATAAATTATGAAGTTTAATACAACATGCAAAAAAGTGTACCTTAATTGCCCAGTTTTAAAGTTACAGAGAAAAAATGAAATAAAAATAATTTTTTTTTGTCTTATTTCTAAAAAAATACTATTTTTACTGCGCTTATGTATCGTATTTGTATTTTTTATTTATTTTATTAGCTAGGTAAACTATCTACCTTTCAAATGAGACTACTTCGAATAAAATACACCAATTACTCAAAAAGAAACGAAGAAAAAACCAGATGAAGTAGTCTTCATTTTAAAAATTATTAAAACTGCTTTGTTTTTGAGAGAAATAACATATAATTTTTTTTATCTTGATTTTTACTGATAAATATGTGTCGTGTATCCGCACATCTTTTTGATCAAGGTTCGAATAATCACATTGTATTTAAAATAATACTACAATTTCATACGTAATCAAAAATTTCGAAATGTCAAATATCAATAAACTTTTAATATCATTAATTTTATTCATTCAGAACATAAAATACAGGTCGAATCAGAAGTCATTCATTTATATCGGTTTAAAATAAAGGGTACCTGGGTACCTTCCCATCCGTATAAAATGGTACCAAGGTCATAAAGCTGTTGATAACTGGCCGGAATGCACATTGGCATTCTAATTATACCTATAGATCCGTTCTAATATTACAAACATGAAAGTTTTTCTGAAATTTTAAGAAGACGTAGTTCGAATTAAACGTGAGCTACCTTGAGACTGTTTGCAACCGTCTGCGGTTAGCTCAATGGTTTCAATTGTAAATACTAGTTGTAATTTTTCTATTCATTTGCTTGTAATTTATAGATAATTAAACGTAGGCTAGGTACTTTTAATCTCATGTATTTCATTTCATTTATTTATTTATTAATTGTTTGTGAATCAGGTAGTTTACAGTCAGTTTATAGGACTTATTTTAGAACTCTGAATTCTGCCACTCGGGCGTACAAACATTCATTATACATAATTAATTGCAATCAACAATCTATGTCATTTAATTTTATTTAGAATTCATGCATTTCTAGTATTGTTAGAAACCATCCTTAAAATTAGGTAGTCAATTTACAAAAAGAAGAAAAAAAAAATGTCAGCAAGTAATCTATACATACAGGGTGTTAGTGTAAACAGCGTTATCCTTGAAACCAGAGGTTCAGCATCATGAGTAGAGTCCAAAACCGATGAAAAATAATTATTCTATTTTTAATTTATTTTTGAAACAAAAATATTCGATACACCTTCTAAGTGGTAAAACTACAACACGAGTACATTGGCGGGGCCGCGCAGGTGTCGACCTGTTTTGATCAAACGAGCCGCCATGCTAGTGTTCATTGCCGCGCCCCGCACGCACCTCACCGCGCCGCACGCGCCACCGCCCGCCTGCTCGCGCAGGCGCCGTCCGATCGCTCCTCAGTGACAGACCGCCACGCTTACGGAGAGCACGTCGTCGCGTCGTTGACACAGATTTCCGCGCGTCAATTGTTTTAAGTACGAACGAGTGACGAAGTCTTACAAAAATGTAAATAAAAGTGGACTGAAATGGTGCGGCCTTATGCCATCGCTCTGGTGAACTTGGCTCGTACGATGTACGCAGAGCTCAGCTGTTTCCATCCCAGGATAACGTGTGCTAAGCTAGGAAACTATCCTAAAGACACAAAGGCTACGTACGTACGTACATATGGCCAGTTCACCATGCCCAGTCATGCAAAATGCAAGTGTTCGTAAGGTGTTTAATAAGCTGACAAATTAGGTACTAATTTGTGTTTTCTCGAGTGTGTAATAATACCTAATCTACGAGTGAGAAAACGTGCGGAGGTTGCGTGATGGTGAAGTGTTATTTTGGTAAGTGAATTTCATTCACTGTACAAAGAACTGAAATTTAGATTGAATAGTAGATAAAATTGATTGATGATAAACTTTAACCCTAGATTCAATAACATTCGTCTTACAGACCGCGCAAAACGTAAAAATGATTCAAAGTTGTAAATCGAATCAGATACACCTTTTAAGCACCTTCATAAGTCATACAACCAAATACATCGCAAGTGTATTTTACTCGCAATGACGTTTCATTCGTCTGAGGGACGAACATTTATGAATAGAATAAGAACTGGCCTAGGGTTAAGTACGACAAAAATACCTGCCTACCAAGGTACTTTGGTCTATTGAATTTTTTGATTATTCTGTGAATTTAGACTTGTTTTAAAACAGTTTATCTTGCCTAGAAACAAACCTGGAAACTTGCCTGGTTCTAGGGTGACCATAATATCGCGTACAATATCTATGACATAAAATATCAAAATACTGCGAAACTAAAACAGGCATTAACCTTATCTCATAGGTTTTGGACTCTACTCATGATACTGAACCTCTGGTTTCAAGGATAACGCTGTTCACACTAACACCCTGTGTGTGTGTATAATAAAATCGTAGAGGTCGAATTTCTGTACAATGAAAAAAAATGCCATAAACCGAGTCAGGGAGATGTAAGAAGTATAATACAATTGATTTCATTTTGTTTCAATTTTCTTATTTCTCTGTCTGTTTGTCTGTCTGTTTGTACGGGATAATCTCCGAAAATACTGGACCGATTTTAATGAAATTTTGTATGGTGGTAGCCTAGATCCCTGGTCAACCTATAGGATACTTTTCATCCCGATAAATTAAAGAGTTCCCGTGGGATAGCTAAAAAAATTTAATTGAGTAAGTAAGTACTGAATACTGATACTGCCATTATCATGTAGTTTCATGTTAACTACATTTTGCTAATCGCATTTGAAAGTACCTATACATACGGTACTATACCAAGAGTGCTCTGTTCACTGCTGAATATCACAAAGGCTGTCTGTCGCGCGGGCTCAGAACGCGCGAGCGGGCTATTGCGGATGGTCATGACTCAAAGATGTTAAAAAATAATTTGTATTCTATCACTAAAAGCAATATTTTCTGTTGAATTCTTCCAGTGAATGTTTCAAGACTCGAGGACAAGAAACGACATCACTCAAACACATTTACACCAACGGTTGTCGTTTCTTCCCTAGATATGGCCGGCCCACTGCCACTTTATCTTTATCACTGCTACTTTGAGCTCCGTCGGGTGTATTCGTTACGAATCCTGTCATTCAAAAAAACTGCGTGCATACTGCATAGCTCTTTCCATAGCTCGCTGAGTGACTTTGAAATGGTGGACCAGCCCTACCGTGAGTGTCCACGTCTCAGCTCAAGTCATTGCGGGAAGGACGCTCGATTGAAAACTTTAGTTTTCAAACATCCCTGAAGACCTGACGTCAGCTCCTCTGGCGACTCTGCCATTACGACTAATAATCAGCGAATTGCAGCTGCATCTCGATCTCTTGAAACCAGCCAAGAAAGAGATGTATGGCTTACAGCTGATCAAGAATGCCATAAGTTGTCATAAGTCTTAAAGACCTTTACTGAAAGAGAGTCTCACTAAAGCTCTTAGCGTAGCCGCATGGCTGCGTCTCGGTCGCTTGAAACCAGCCAAGAACGGGATGTACGGCTTACAGCTGATCGAGAATGCCATAATTATGTTGTCACGAGTCTCAGAGACCTTAACTGAAAGAGAGTCTCACTTGAGCTCTTAGCGTAGACGCACGGATGCGTCTCGATTGCTGAAAACCAGCCAAGAAAGAGAAACATGACTTACATCTGATGTGAGAGTCGTTCATTATCTTACGCCTCAAACTTTATTCCAGCGTGAGGAACAATATTTTGATCCTCGAGATCGTCAAAATATTGTTAGAGCTTTAGAAAGACTTTGTGATCGACACCAGCAACGATAACATTTAGCCAGGGATGGCTATGAACGCATACATTAGGAATGTGAGTATTTATTACTAAGAGAAAGGTAGAGAGTAAATGAAATACGACAGCAAAAAACCGAAGAACAACACCAAGCTCGGTTGGAGTCTGATCAAATTCGATACTTGCTCAATAGAATGGTGGTTTTATCTGAAGATTCAGATTATTTACAATACCCTGGATACTTAGAGAAAGAAAAAAGTGCGTTTACATACTATTCGCCAAGGATTGACTATGCGTCATTTTCATTTATACTTTTTGTGAAGCTTTATGTTGGTTCCTCCCGTGTAAGTCGGCCAACCATTGTTCCGAACCAGTTTATGTCGAATGTTGTCTCTAAAGAAGCATTATAAGGTATTTTGATCTGAAATTGTTATAATTGAAGGAATAAATACCACGCGGACGAAGTCGCGGGCATCAGCTAGTACGTACATAAAGTTTACAATTTCAATGTCAGGCAAATAAAAAAATTAAAAGTTATACATATAATAAAATAATAATAATAATAAAAAAGTGGGTATAAATGATAATAACAAAACAATTTCAAGTTTTTTAATTAGTCCTCACGGTATAGAAATACCCTTGAAACGTTTCCATAGTAACAACGTATAAAGCTGTTTACATACCAAACAGCTTAAAAAAACCAAAAATATTGACTGTATGACCATTATTCATATAGGTACCTACTTATGTTCGACAAGATATAGTTCGCGTCATGTAAGAAGAACGCTGGCGGTCAAGCTGCGCAGAAGGCGATTTAAGGGTCTATTTGGAGGTAGACGGTGGGGCGCGGGGTGGAAGGGTCATGCGCTGCATGCTTGCCGGTGCGCTATTGGTTCGTCAGTTGACATTTGCTATCACACGTCACGTTTCTTGTCAAAATACCATCGCGCACAAAAGTTTACGAAATGGTTTTACATTTTAATGGTTTTTGGAAATTATGCACAAAGGTAAAGGAAATACCTCTAGAGACCGATTACTGTAAAAGCGATCATTTGGTAGATATGATGACAGAAACATTTATTATTCGTGTAGGGGATGATGATTCTGACTCAAATAATGATGAAAGCTCAAGTGACGACAGCGACGATGATGAAATAGCAACCTCCAGTATCAATCCCGCGTCCTCATCTGGTTTCACGTCACCCAAGACGACTTAATGGATGGAGTTGCTACATTACATTATTTTTTTCTAATTAGATTAAACATTCTAAACTGAATCGAACTTGTTTTCAATTTTATCTAATATTATTTTCTAATAACCAACACCAAGCCGCGAGTGAAATATTAGTTAAAAATAGGCACAGCAAATTGGCATAGTACTATCGTACGCGAGTGTACCCATGCGCGAACATACCCCTTCCACTTTCTTCCAGCGCTCTTTTTACGTGACGCGACCTATACCTACTTACGTAGTGCTATGAGTTATAGTTAGCCACACAATGACCTAATGATACGTAATGTTATGGCACTGAATACGAAACACTTTTCAACAAAAACATAAATGATACAGGAAACAAATTTCAATGCGGGTAATGCCCTGTTTGCGATAAACGACGGTTCCATGGTCCATGGCTGATAAAACTGAAATGATATCACTTTTTGCACTCGTGGTTGATGCAGCTCACATGATTTACAGCTGCATTTTCTTCTTCTTGGGTCCTATGTCCCCCCGTCGGGGCAGAAGGCAGATACAGTGTTTCGCCATCTTGATCTATCGGAGGCTGCATGCTTCACCTCGCTCCAGGTGAGCCCGAGTTTTAATGCTTCGGCAAAGACTGTTCGTCGCCAAGTTTGCTTCGGGCGGCCACGTATTCGTGTTCCTTGAGGGTTCCAATCCAACGCTTGTTTTGGAATATGATTTCTAGGGCGACGCAGAGTATGGCCTATCCAATTCCACTTACGACGACGAATTTGTAGTTCAACAGGGTTTTCGTGGCACACACAGCTGCATTTTAAAGTTTTTTAAACTTATGCGATCAGACAGAACACTTTATTATAAACTTGCGACCCGTCCCGGCTTCGCACGGTTTTATTATTATACATATATAAACCTTCCTCTTGAATCACTCTATCTATTAAAAACCGCATCAAAATCCGTTGTGTAGTTTTAAAGATTTAAGCAGTCAAAGGGACATAATGATATAGGGACAGAAAAAGCGACTTTGTTTTATACTATGTAGTGATAGTGATTCTGCGGGTTTTATCGCGTTTATTACCTTTTTTTCACGACGTTTTAACAGGTACACTCTGTCTTGGTCACGGGATAAACATCGGGAAACATATGTAGATAAATAAACGCGATAGATACCCTTAGATATCTTACTATTGTAATAAATGGGAAAGTCTGTGTGAATGTTTGTTATAAGTAATCTCCGTAGTTACTTAAGTTATTTATATAAAATTTAGTACGTTGATAGTTTAGGACTTAGAATAAGACAGGCTGATAAAATTTTCAAAACTTAACCTCTGAGGGGGTTAAATAGGGTGGTAAAGTGTGTATAGTAAATCATTTTTCTTTGGTTTGATTTACTCAAAACTCATTATGAATAAACTACGGACTGAACATTTCTGTTTCTCATTTCTGAAATTAGTGCGAGAAAAATCTTCTGGTTCGCGGGTGAAGCCGCAGGGCGCATCTAGTTTATTATATGTAATTAAAATTATTTTGTTTAAAACTTAAATCCTACTTCAAACTCTTAAAAAAAATGAGAACATCATCGATGTATTCGACGTTCATACACGCATTTCATTCATAACGAGTTTTGAGTGAATCGAACCAAAGAAAAATTATTTTCCATACAAACTTTAACATCTTATTTAACCCCTCAGAGGTCAAAATTTCCAAATTTTAACTATCTGTGTACCAAATTTATTTTAAATAACTTAGTTACAAAGATTACTTAAAACAAACATTCACACAGACTTTCCCATCACTACATAGTATAAAATAAAGTCGCTTTCTCTGTCCCTATGTCATTATGTCCCTTTGAACGCTTAAATCTTTAAAACTACTCAACGGATTTTGAAGCGGTTTTTTTTATTAGATAGAGTGATTCAAGAGGAAGGTTTATACGTATAATAAAACCGTGCGAAGCTGGGGCGGGTCGCTAGCTTATTATAATAGTAAGATAATAAATATGGATCACGGACACCTTGATGCATGAAAAGCATAACTTATAAGTACTTCCGGGGGAAATGTCGACCACGTTGTTTTCTTAGCAAATGTTCAACTGTTATTAAACTATGACGAAGAAACAATTAAATTATGATCTGAGCAAGGACAAGGGCAGTCATTAAGTAATGACTGTAAAATTATTTTACAGCGATGTTTAGCTTCCTATATTTATTATAATTTATTATTACGTTTCAAGGCCTTATGCTATGCAGCGTCCGTTTAAACTTGTCCGCTTTAGAGTAACAGCGAAATATATAATGAATTAATTCTTACAGATAAGTATAAAGAGTCGGTTTGAAAGCTTAGCTCCAAACGTTAGGTTGTTAGATAGTAAGTCTTCACTTTGCCTCCTAGGATCTCCAATTATGGATAAGTCTTTGCCTAATTTTATTAATGAAAAAATTCAAAATTTCGTTTCTTTTACCGATAAATTGCAAAATGATGTTCACGTAGCTTTTGTTATTCCACGTTTCTGCCTTTTTGTTCATAAATTTACCTATTATTTACGTTACGATGCTCCCAACTCTAGTTTCCCAATCTTACACAGCAGTTGGACAGCATCATGCGCGACACTTTAATCAAAATTTTCAATATTCCTTTAGATGACAGAGCGTGGCACTCAGGCCACTCTTCCTATTAGATTGGGTGGTTTAGGTGTTCAAGAAAGTTCTAGTGTTTCACTCCCAGGTTTTTTATCATCAGTTCATGGTACCTACTAAAGATCTTATTCATAAAATTTTGGCAAAATGGTCTCAAAATTTTGAAATTACATGTTACGACGAAGCACTAGGCTTATGGAAAATAGCCTGTCTTGACACCAATCTTCCAAAAGTCCTGTCTTCTCAGAGGCTGTGGGATGAGCCACTTTGTGAGCTGGTACGGAAAAATCTTATTAATACGTCTACCAGCTCAATAGAACGTGCCGGTCTACTCGCCAAATCTGGACTTTGGTTACATGTTCTGCCTTCCAAAAATCTAGGTACCCTTTTAGACAACAACTCATTTCGGGTAGCCTTGCGTTTAGGTTCCCCTGGCCTAGTTGCACACCGTTGCAAGTGTGGTGAAACCGTGGACAAGCTTGGCCCACCATGCATTGGCATGTGTCTCTAGTGCAAGACGTGTGTCCCGCCATAATTCAATTAACGTAATTTAAAATAAAAATAATTTAATTATTATCATCCGTCGGGCTTTTAACAGCAGCGTCAGTGTAGCAGCTACACTTGAACTACGTGGCCTTATGCGAGATGATGGTAAAAGACCTGACGGTATGACTCTGATTCCCTGGAAGATGGGTCGGCCTTTAGTTTGGGATGCCACGTGTGTAGATACTCTAGCGCCTTCACATCTGGCAGGGACATCAGGATGGGCTGGCTCCGCAGCTTCATCAGCGGAGTCCCTGAAACGGCTATTATATAAATATGCTAATCTTGACCGAGGTTACCTATTTGAGCCATTTAGGGTGGAAACCCTAGCAAGGGCACCCCTGGGGCACACAGCCATTTAGGGTGGAAAACCCTAAATGGCTGTGTGCCCCAGGGGTGGTCCTTGGGGTCTTGGGGCACACTCAATTTTTAAAGATCTTACGTACCTTCCCTTAGATTCCACAGGAGATCAGAATGCTGGCTTCTATTTCGGTCAACGAATTAGCATTGCCATTGAACGTGGCAATGCTGCCAGCATTCTGTGTACTCTGCCTTCTGGTGACGGCTTAGATTTTTAAGAGTTTGTTATAATTGTATATCTAAAAGTTCATTATATTATATACTAATGTAGCTTTGATAGGTAGGTACATAAATATAGTAAATAGTTACAGTGGGTGAAGTCGGGTTATGGGTGAAAATTACGAAACATATCAAATAGTTGAAGCTTAAATATATTTGAACCAAAGTAACTACGAAACAATATTAATAGTTCATTACAAAATCGATTTTTTAGCGATATGTCATCTCAGCATTATCGAGTTTGAAAGAAAACAAAACTTTGAACTCATTGATTTATCTTAGTGAGGTTAGAAATGAGATTATAAAATAAGCCTACATCAGTAACTCTTATAAAGTGAAAGGAACATTTGAGAATGATCCAGAAAAGATAAATAATCGGCCGTGAACTCTAGCGGCGCGCGCGCACTGTTTATTATGATTTGGCCAGCTGCCACTGAACTGAACGCCCCGTTTGTTTTGGTTACTGTGAAACCCGCGTTCAGAAACAGAATGGTTAAATTTTAAACGGTTCTTCAAACGTTTTTGATACAAGTTTTCATACATTTAACGTCATAGTTAGCGAGTAAGGGAGGATTTACTAAGTTAAGTTTTTTAATTGACTTCTCTCCAAAAAAAGACCATTCAGCTACTGTTCGAGAATGCTGCCATATTGTCCGATAATCTTTTGGTGGTCTGTGTTACAGATTCAGTAGACTTTGTGATACAGGCAAATATAATATAGGAATACATAATTTTATATTTTATTACAATACAATTAAGGCTATATCAGAACAATAAATGATAACTGGTCTATCGTTTAGGATGAGAAATACTGTTGGATTTTGACACAGCATTATAATTTACTGTAATAAGTAAGAAATGTCAAAATAATTAAACTCCTGTTCATTGATATTTTCAAACGACCTTCGACGACTTGCAAGACCTTTGTAAATTCTCTTATAGCTGTGAAAGGAACTTTAAACGAAAATCGATATAGTTTTATCTCAGCAATGTGCTTTCGAAATCTCCCGTGCACTCACAACGCAACTGTTCATCAAGGTCATTTAACTAAACCAATAAGGCCAATAATAACCTAATAACCCCGTTCGCCTCACTCCGGCAACAATCAACCCAGCGCAGGATGGACTCAGGATGCGTCATGCGTGCAGCGTGCATTACCGATTTTCGAAATACCTGCATCCGCCGATTATTATCATCCAGTTGCATTGTTGTTGGAAAGTGCGTCAGTCTGACGAGAGCAGTGTCGAGGCAGGTTTGTCCTAACCTCACTTCGACGCTGGCTGCCCTCTGTCTCGCGGTCGTGTATGGTTCAACGTATCGCTTATTGGCTAAACGGAACAGAGCCTCATTCGAATTTTGTGAGTACTTGCACACAATAGATGCACTGGGTATGTAAGACTCTGATCTTACTTAAGTTAAATCACGAAAAGTACCTAATAGTATAGCGTTTTTCAAATAACTTTATAAAAC
This sequence comes from Eupithecia centaureata, assembly GCA_944547425.1. Classification (NCBI taxonomy): domain Eukaryota; kingdom Metazoa; phylum Arthropoda; class Insecta; order Lepidoptera; family Geometridae; genus Eupithecia; species Eupithecia centaureata. Next base: position 15,783,169 of record OX155677.1, read on the forward strand.
CAATTTCAAATTATTTCCAGTAAAATGAGAACATCCTCATTGTAGTCTAAGTCGAAGAAAACGCATTTTTTTATTATAGATACATTTACTAAACCACTGGTCAGATCTTCATCAAATTATAATAATGGGACTTTACTGACGTACCACATCAGAACCACCAGTATTTAATAAAAAAAATCAGTTCACCTCGGCAAAAATTCTGAGGTACCTAACACTATAAAATAAAACCTTAGAGGTACAGTTGTATTGATGCCAGTTTATGCGGTATCAACGCGGAATCATGCAAAAACCGATTGTTTTTTTATTTCTTAAAAAGTTATTTTTTAATGGCAGTACAATTACAAACATATTGTTAAAAGTGTCTTAAATGCTAAATTACGTTTATAGTATAGAGGGTTACCTTAAAATTGCAATAAGTAAGAGTAGGTGTGGTGTATAAGTGGCACATTAATTCATTCATTGCAAAAGAAAAAAGTATTTCAAAACATGCGTGGCAAAACAAGAACTTAAAATGAGGTGAACATGGAAAGCAAATATCAAAAATGCATAAGTACTAACTATATTTTCGGGGCAGACAAGGAATATAATGCAATGCAAAGCAATAGGTCACTTAATATTTTAGGTGTGGGGTAAAAGTTAGCGGAACGAACGTGTAACAAATCGCTACAACAGATGAAGACGTAGATATATACTTTTGGACAGATTTTCAATGTAGAGTGATTTTCACGAAAGAAGTCCCCTAGACGCGGCGCTGTAGTAGTGCTACCGAATGAAGCCAGCAAGCCAAATTTAGTTCCACCAGTTGCCGTGGGACTTTTTTCATGAAACGGACTCTACCTCTGATTTGTCTCAGGATAGATCTGATTTGGACAAAGAACTCCAAGTCAAGTAAATTGACTTTACTTGACTTTTGAATTTCTTGGCTCTGTGTCTGGCTGGTTTGACGCAATTCTGCCAGTGTCTGTTAAATTGCCAAACCTCTGAGTAAATACACCAACCGTAACATCACACGTCCATGTATTTTGACTTTGACATTTTCCCGGAATTAATTAAAAGCTATAATTCCAAACCGGAAACTATTTCTGACCAAGGACAAAGTTCATGTAAGTCAGTAAGGTTCAAACGGCTACTGTAGGTACCTAGGTCATAACATAACCGGTTATATGACAAGCAATCTTGCATACCTAAGCCTACCTATTAGTGATCCTAAGCGTTATGTAACCGAAACCTATGCAATGCAAGTCTCTTAGTTATAACAGGTTTTAAGAAGAGAATATAATTGCGACATGTAGGAAGGTTCTTGCAACTGGGACTGCTCGGTCTATGAAATTCATAAATTATTCCTAGCCGAATTTCGGCCACGATGACACTTTTCAATAAAAATTACAAATTTTCAATTAAATTAATTGGCTGATTTATCGCTAAAGAGCGATCTCTACCAAACAACCTTGATGTAGGCAGAAAGGCACATAATATATACAGGTACCTACCTACTCACAAAATCCAACTCAAACTCAAAGTGCTTTTATTAGAGGACTTATAAAACTAATAATATAATTACAATAAATAAACTTTATTAACAACGAAAATTACAAGCAAATGAATAGAAAAATTACAACTAGTATTTACAATTGAAACCATTGAGCTAACCGCAGACGGTTGCAAACAGTCTAAAGGTAGCTCAATTGATCCATGTCAATACCAGTCGGAAGCGTCCCCAAGACACTGGCTGCATTACCACGCTGTATGGCAATGCTGATGCTCTGAGCCAGATATTCACCAGCTCTCGGGTCACGCGTCGCATCGACCAGACGCTCAGATAATTTTTTAAAAACCCGGAGAGCCTCGGTACCCCACGGACCTAGGGTCTCGAATCCAAGGGGAGCAAATGCGTAGGTTCTGTCGAGACCTGCGTATTTGCGCCTCTTGAGATCCTCGGCCAGATCTGCCGCCGCACCAGCCCTAGTGGATGTCCTTGAAAGATGGGAAGGTGCAAGTGTGTCGACGCATGTAGCGTCCCACACAATGGGCCTCCCCAACTCCCATGGGACTAGTGTCATACCGTCGGGCCTCTTGCCATCGTCACGGAACAGACCATTCGGTTCGAGAATAGCTGGTACGTTAGCGCTGACAAAGGCCCGCCGGATGATGTCATTAAGGCTGGCGTGACGAGATATCCAACCAGCGGCCTTAGTACACGATAATCCTTGATGACCAAGCTGTTCGACTGCAGTACCGCACTGGCATTGATGAGGCGCACAACACCTTGCACCCAACCGAATACATGTTGCGATACGGAAAGTAGCGGGATCCAATAAAGTGCCAGTGTTATAAGAAGGAAGTGCTTGCAGCCAATGTCCTGACTCCCATTTAGAAACGGCTAGGAGACGGGCACGATCTGCCGAGATGGAGCACGTTTGTAACAAACAATTCCGTGTCAACTCACACAAAGGCCCGTCCCATTGCCGTTGGGACGAAAGAGATTTTGGAGGAGCAGCATCGGGGCAAGCACTATGCCAAGCCGTTCTAGCTTCGTCTAAATATGAAATTTTGAAAGAAATTTGTGATCGGACCAAATCAGACGTGTTTAAAATTTTTTCAACTAAAGAACTAGTGCTGTAGACGGAAGATAGGAACGCTGGTAGGGCTACACTGGAAATTTTGCGAATACCTAAGCCTCCCAATTTGACAGGTAGGGAGGCCTGCGACCACGCCTTGTCATCCAAATCAATATTCAAAACCGATGATAAAGTATTCTTTATTATGTTGTCTAAGCTATCCAATAGCTCGCTGTGTTTCCACAGATGACTACATCTTAAAGAATACGTAAATTTAGGTACAAACAGGCAAAACCGAATAATAGTAAAAGCCATATGGCTGTTAATTTTAATTACTGATATAGTAAAAGTTCAATAATAATTTCATACCTAATTGTTTCGTGTGATGCAGTTGATTATGATGGCAGTATTTTTTTAAAAACTTATTCCATATTTTAATAATATGTGTAGGATTATTATGCAAATAAATATGAAGTCACTGTTGGTCATCATCAAGAACAACGTGAATACTTTATTATGGCAATTTTATAATAAATATGTAAATGGAGGATAATAAAACCGTATATGATCTTGGCAAGCCAAATAACATTTCAAGGACAAAATATCACTTTTATTTTATTAAGTACTAGTACGTCCCGTCTCGGTTTAACGCATTTTTTATCAAATAAATTACAAGCAGGAAATTGAAAAAAATTAAACTAGTACTTAAGTACATACAATTGAAACAATTGAGCTAACTTCAGACGGTTGCAAACAGTCTATAAGCAGTCTAGATACTTAGCTGAACTGATCCATAACGATACCAGTAGTCGTGTGGATGCATTACCACGCGCTGTATGACAATGCTGATGCGCTGCGCCAGATACTCACCAGCTCTTAATTTTAAATGCCCCCCTCCCACGGGTGCCCACTGCTTTGCGTGGGCACACCGGGCACTAGGTGCGGTTTTTGAGTGGCTTTTTTCATTATTTTGTTTAGAGCGATTTGTTACATTCGTAATATTGTTTGAATGCATTGGCCTGAAGACATTTGCCTGTGTTAAAAGTTACTAAAATGCTTTTGTTATAAGTTAGAAAAATGTTAATTTATTATTTATTAAATTAGTTTGATAATACTGTACACCGGGTTTGTTTAAGAATAGCAGCAGTTATATTGTCAATTTTTATTAACAAATAACAAAACAGTTTTTTCAGTATACTTCTGCCAGATAACATTAGATATTTTATCTGTTACTTATGATGTCCCCTAAAACACAGACTTTGCTTAGGATGCGGTGTGAAAGTATAATGAATGTATATTCTAAAACAACTTGTAGAATCTAAGAAATATAATATAATATATTTTGCAACCGTCTGCGGTTAGCTCAATGGTTTCAATTGTAAATACTAGTTGTAATTTTTCTATTCATTTGCTTGTAATTTTCGTTGTTAATAAAGTACATATGTTAAAGAAATTATCACTTCATCATCATCATCACTACATAGTATAAAACAAAGTCGCTTTCTCTGTCCCTATTCCCCTATTTCCCTATTTGTATGCTTAAATCTTTAAAACTACGCAACGGATTTTGATGCGGTTTTTTTAAATAGAGTGATTCAAGAGGAAGGTTTATACGTATAATAAAACCGTGCGAAGCCGGGGCGGGTCGCTAGTTTTTTTAATGAATTTAGAAGATAATTCCGGCTTCAGCATAAGTATACATATATTGTTCCTATAGCAAAAGCCATGTTATTCGCGCTGGGCCTCGGTCGGTAGAGTCAGTGTGTCGATGTGTCACAGTGATATTCTAAAATAATCTTGTCTGTAGAGGATTGTTTTTTTATCCCAAGCCCATGATGAAGTAATAAACGAATAGCTAGGTGTAATCTAGCACCGAGTGGTACAAGGTCGCCTGCCATCCGCTAAGCGCAGGATGCCAGTTACATAATCGATCATCAATTACCATAATAATGTTCGGAAAAAAAGATTTCAATAATGAATGACTTTGCTTTGTATGGCTTTAGACATTAAAATATCTACTGAATTAACCAATTATATTACGGGCCTTGGTCCGTGAGGTACCGAGGCTCTCCGGGTTTAAAAAAATATATCTAAGCGTCTTGTTGATGCGACGCGTGACCCGTGAGCTGGTGAGTATCTGGCGCAGCGCATCAGCATTGTCATAGTTACAGCGTGGTGATGCAGCCAGTGTCTTGGGGACGCGACGACTGGTTTGATACGTATCAGTTGAGATACCTCTACACTATTTGCAATGGTCTGCATTTAGCTCTCTATATTAGTTTTAATTAGTTTTTATTCTTAGATTTTTGTTGATAATAAAATTTCTTGTTTGGCTTTAGTCATTAAAATAATAAGTATCTCATAAAAGGTTCACCGTTCAAAGGGGGTTTTTATTGTTAAAAAAACAAAGAAAAATTAATACCCGCGTGATCTCGGAAGAATATCAGAATTCCTTGAGCCATCAAGAACCAATGTCATAGAATAAAATAGTGCCCGATATAAAGTTCGATATATATCGTTTTGGGGTATATTTACAAGATTTGTACTAAAATCAACATAACATCAACACACTCCAAAACAACGTCGACTGAATCGGTCTTAGTTTCAGATATCAAAGAGTAGATGAAATGCGCGTTTTTGATCATTTCTTAGAAATACCTGCTTGTACCAAACTACAAAAATAATAGGTACCTATCTACCTTCTTCCTACCATAAACCAACTTTGCCATAAAAGATTTTAACCTACAACCTCTAGACTCTAATGGATAGAACTCTAAACCAGTTCCTTGCAAAACTGGAAATGCAAGGCTGTGTTACAATAAGATCAAGGCTGGTGAGTTTCGCTGACTTCATATAGGTAGGAACCTAACCTGCTCTTGTTTACAACCCTGTAGGTACTAGGTAATGGCGAAGTACCAAATGCATTATGCCTGGTGTACACTTTGTTTAGTATCAAGTGCGAATGACAAGTGCAAGTGCACCTGCGTCTTGTAAGCGCGATTTCTAGATGCGGGCCTGCAACTCGCAATACTCAAGATGCTTCTGTGTGAAAGATGGCATGCGTCTTAATTCAAAATGTTCCGTGGAATCATAATGTACTTAATTGCACTTGTCACTCTCACTTGATACTTAACAAAGTGTAAACCAAACATTAGATCAAGCTACACAACATTTTTGGAATGTCATGAAATCAGCAGCGCTTGAAATATAAAATTATGTTCCATATTTTAATCGAATGCGTTTCGTTATAGGTACAGTCTAGATTTTCTCGGTCTCTTTTTAGTGATAACGATTGTTTTACCTATGTTGAAATTTTATGGCAACATTGGCAACGGAACGCAAACAAATTTCTTGAAACCAAAGTTAACTTTGTTGTTGTCGTTTACTAATGTTTTCAGTTGAGTTTAGTTTTGTTTTTGATGACGACAATTACTTAATACAAACGTAATCTATACTTATAATAAAACTGTAACAGGTCCAATTCTGTACATTGAAGATATTTTGAAAATTTTTTTTGGAGGGCTCTCTTTTATCGATACTCAAGCCAAAACTGTAATTTTTTTCATTCATGTCTGTCTGTCTGTCTGTCTGTCTGTCTGTCTGTCTGTCTGTCTGTCTGTATCGTAAACGCGCATCACGCCGAAACTACTTGATGGATTTAAATGAAACTCGGCATGATTATAGGTCATAATACGAGGAAGGACATAGGATACTTTTTATCCCGGAATTCAGTAAGGTTCCCCTGGGAGAGAGGGTGAAAGAAAAATTCTTTAACCACGCATGACGCCGAAACTGCTGAATGAGTTGGAATGAAACTCGGGACGATTTGAGTTCATACTACAAGGAAGGACATGGGATACTTTTTATCCCGGAATTCGGTAACGTTCCCCTGGGAGAGAGGGTGAAAGAAAAATTCTTTAACCACGCATGACGCCGAAACTGCTGAATGAGTTGGAATGAAACTCGGGACGATTTGAGTTCATACTACAAGGAAGGACATGGGATACTTTTTATCCCGGAATTCGGTAAGGTTCCCCTGGGAAAGAGGGTGAAAGAAAAATTCTTTAACCACGCTGCACGACGGAAGTAAATGAATTCGAATGGAACTCGGGACGATTGGACATGGGATACATTTTATCCCGGAATTCGGTAAGGTTCCCCTGGGAGAGAGGGTGAAAGAAAAATTCTTTAACCACGCATCACGACGGAAGTGAATGAATTCGAATGGAACTCGGGACGATTGGACAAGGGAAACATTTTATCCCGGAATTCAGTTTGGTTCCCCTGGGCTATACGGGTTTTCAAAAATTTCTCACAGCATTTGAACGACGCGCGCGCGCGTCGTTCAGATGCTGTGAGAAATTTTTCCAATTTGAACCAAACTGAATTGAACTGATAAACGCGTAAGTTTGTAAGTATAAATGGATAGATGGATGGATAGATTGATAGATGGATGGACGTTTGTTACTCTTTCACGCAAAAACTGCTGAACGGATCTGGATGAAATTTGGCACAGAGATAGATTATAAGCTGGACTAACACATAGGCTTTATTTTATCCCACGAGAAAGGAATTACGCAAGTAAAATAGCGAGTACTGGAAATACTAATCATGCGCAGACGAAGTCGCGGGCACCAGCTAGTGTCATATATAATAAAAAATGTCTGTGAACACCACAGCCTATAAACCAAAGCCGGTTAACTGATATTATAAAATATTGGTTTAAATATGTTAAATTTTATAATAGATTCAGATTCAGATCATTTATTGTCATACATCATACATAAAATAAAAGTATTTACTTAAAATTAAATGATGAGGCTATGACTCGTCAGAATTTTATAACATAATATATTTATCTAAGGTGGCGATTATAATAATATAATTTCTTAAAACTAGGACTCAACTCTAGGTTAAGTGATGTTACCCATCAGGTAGTTTAGTCGATTTTATTTCATACTTGCTGTAGTCGATATCTAAAAACTCTTTAATACTATATATAGCGTCTTGTCAAGCAAAAGATTTTATAATTTAATATTAAAACTATTATCACTTTTAATAAATTTAAGCTCTATCGGGAGCTTGTTATATAACTTTTGGCCCATTATTTTAGGGAGCTGTTTTGCCATATTCAGTCGATGGTGAATCGGCTCTAGCATCATTTTCTGCCGCGTGGCACGTTTACTACTTTCTCCTCTTATTGTGTATTCTTTTAAATTAATTTTAAATTAAATTAATAGACATCTAATCTATTTATTGATAATCAAACCATAGTGAATTCGGAATACTACGATTTTTTATATAATTAGTATGCTGTCAGTAAACCTGCTTGTAATGTAGTGGGTACACATCAACACAACATCGCAGTCGTGACCGCGGTACTCTTGTGTAACGCCTGTCCTTGAACTTGGAGACGTGGTGAAACCGGCAGCGCTCGCTAAAACCGGTCACAGTCAATACCGATTACTAAACATTCAAGCTAAATATTGACACATCATAGTGGGTAGTGATTTACTTTGTAGAAATATTTATTCTTATTGTGACAATCTTATTTTTTTTTATATTTTTGCATGAATAATCAACCAGACGACCACATAACTTTCGTTCACATTTATTTTATTCAAGATATCTGTTTGTCTGTCAGTTTGTTTGTCTGTCAGATGTCTGTTTGTTACAACGACATATAGATAGCATATAATATTATAGATATTTTGCTGTGGTTTTTAGCTAAGCAGTATATTAGCTACTTATTTGTTTTTATGTGTATTTGTTATTATGTTTAAGTTAAATTGCCTCTTCAAATATTGTCAACAGTATTATTTATCTCGGTAATAAATTAAACCATGGTATTATACTATTCCAGTTAACAATAATATTAACCTTTAAACCTTTAAATCCGGAAACTTTAACATAATCATTTAATACAATAGAAAAAGGGCCCCCAAGAGGTTAACCATACAAATCAAGTTTGATTTGGTAAGTTACAGTATTAAAATGATAGGTATCTACCTACATAATTTGTGCACGAGGCGGTAATCGTACATAGTTTGGTGGTCACCAAGAGCAACTTCGTATCTCTTCCTAAAATAAACATACTACAGACGCATTAAAAAGCTCACAATAGGTTTAACAAACTGTACGTTTGATTTTTATAAATTCCTTTGTTTAACGAATTAAATGACAAAATGAGTGGCGGCGCTGTACCTCTAGATAGCGACTTAAGGTGCAAACAGAAGCTAAAGTAGTGTCTATTTTAAGAAGAAATACGAAAACAGAGTTTCGTAGCCATCAAAGGCAACTTCGTATCTCTTCCTAAACGAGACAAAATAAAACTACTACAGATGCATTAAAAAAAACTTATGATAGATTTAAAAAACTGTACGAGCGAATTTTGGAAATTCCTTTTTTTAACGGAATTATATGATAAAATAAGTGGTGGCGCTACTTTAGCTTCTGTTTGCGTCTTAAACAGTTTTATTTTAACACAGGCACTGCTCTGTCTCACTTTCTGTCTCAAATCCCTTTCATCACTATCGTCACAGAATATCGTTAGCTGTATCACACCAATTACAATTTCCGATGGTAATAAATTCGCATCAGCCTTAGGTCGCGTGTCGTTTCAATTGTGGTCAATTTGTAGGAACCCCTCCTCGGTTATCATGCTCATAATCAATTTGAAACAAGACGGAGCAGGTAGCTAAATTGCTCATGTAAAGTTAAATAATTCGATATGTCGCGTAGGAACGTGTGTACTTCATTTTGTTCTATAAAGTTTGTAGAATTTGGCCCGTGTACCTAGAGTCGTGTAGGCAATAAGATCGATTAAAATTCAAAGCGCTTTATTTCCTTTTCACATATGACCTTATATTATATACATACTTTTGGACACGTCAGAAAGTACATAGTAGAAATAGGATATCATATTAAGGCGCAAACAGCACTTAAAGTGGCGCCCCCACATAATGTATAATTCCTTTAAACAAAGGAATTTCCAAACTTCACTCGAACACTCGTCGTTTGCTAAACCTATCTTATGCTTTTTTTATGCATCTGTAGTAGTTTTATTTGGTCTAGTTTAGGAAGAGATACGAAGTTGCCTTTGGTGGCCACCAAACTCTGTTTTCGTATCTCTTCCTTAATTAGACAAAATGAAACTACCTACTACAGATGCATTAAAAAAAAGCTTACGATAGGTTAAGCAAACTGTATGAGTGGCTTTTGGAAATTCGGATTATATCATAAAATAAGTGGGGGCGCCAATTAAGGTGCTGTTTGTGCCTTGAACCTAGGAAATAAACTGTAATTATTATAAACTTTGATTTTTGTTCACTTCAATATTTTTATGGTACTTACAGTAAAAAAACGAACCAGAAACCTTAGGTTGTTAGTTTTCGAGTTGGAGCAAAACTCGTCCTACTTAGCTTTCTTATCCTCTAATAATCTTATAGTACCTAGTAGTGTACAATGTTTTTACAATGAATTGTTTTTGGCAAATTGTTTCAATTTATTTATTGATAGTCTTTACAATTCAGTTGGAATTTTGTTGTAGAAGTTTGTTATGGCTCGCATGACAAATTTTAAGAAATACTTAGCAAGTATGCTTAAAATTGCATGCATGATGATGACTTGCGCATGTCATCATCATGCAACGTGCTTCGAAACAACTGCCAGAATTTTCTAGAAACAAATTAGGTTTTTTTTAATAGAAACCTAGGTTTATGTACTTTTCCTTGTCGGCTTTGCATTTTAGTACTTAGTGTTTTGAATACTTACAAAATATTTAATACAAGTTTGTATCTAAATACTTTAAAATTTTCCGGTGCTTACCAAAATACATTACTGAAATTGCAACAAAAAGTTTTGGAAGGTTATATGTATTTATTAGGAAAATACCAACGCGTCTCCTATTGTGAAAATTATTATATTATTTTCCATGTCTTTGTTTGAGGTGTCGGTCCCTGCAAAAAAAAATAGGTAGGTAAATACGTAGGTACTTTTTCAATAATATGTAAATAAAGGTTGAATTCTCTCTTTAAATTCTAATTTCATTCAACAGAGCAACTGCAAAATTAAAAATAGACACTGGTTTATACCTTCTTGATAAAGTTAGCATTTTGTGCTACATTGTGTGCAGATATAATTTTCGTTATTTTTATTTTGTTCTACGGAAAAAAACGAGCAGAAAAGTAAATTGTCGCAACTCGCAAACTATTCGTAACTTTAATATATTTTCGGTTATGTACTTAACTTATGACAAATTTCTTCGAATTACTAAGTATCTTCGGAGTAATTAATGCAATAAGAGATTTTGAGCCAAGAATCTGCAGTTCCCCAAATGTATTTTTTCGCTAAATATTTTGAACAGTAATTAATTTTATCGCAGATTCATAGAAAAAGCTTGATGATTTGCGGCAAAGTACTATTTTCTTAGTTTTATTCCTTGTAGAAAGCAGATAAAATTAAAAACCTGCCAACAAAACCTGCCTACTGTGAAATAGGTACCTACCAACTCGTCTCCTTTTATTAAACCAGGAAACGCTGCAGTGTAAATTTATTGTGTCGACAAGTTTTTAACAAAAACAAAAGAAGAAACCTCCCACGGAAAAGAAAACCGACAACGTCAAGACCACTAAGATGCTCTCTCTAACCTTGAAGTTGAAATATAAACTTTCCACAGACGTGATACTTCTAGACTTCTTTACAGCAGCTTCTTCTATGACCTGTTTTATGGTATACTGCTGTGGGGGAACTATTTGTGATGCAGAAATAGACTGTTCGTGCAAGCTATAATATAGATCTCAGAGAATCCTTACGTGAAAGATACAAAAAAATAAACACAATGACCACACATCAAATATATCGACATAGTATATGTCGATGTATTTCATGAAAACTTGTTGTACACTAAAAGATATATTAATAGGTTCCCTAAAATAGCTATTTAAAAATTTTAGAAAAAAGAATATTGGTCTACAACTAGACTAAACAAGGTCAAGTTTACATTCTACAACAAAACTTCAAGTAAGATGCAAAAATAATCAGAAAAAACAATTAAAGAAACTGTCGAAACTATCCTTTGTAAAAAAAGGGGTAAAATATCGTTATCTAGGGGCTAAAAAGACTTGGGACGAGTTTTGCTCCAACTCAAAAACTAACAACCTCACAAAGTAAAGGTTTCTTGTTCAATTCTTTACTTTGAAGTGAACGAAAATCAAAGTTACCCAAAGAAGCCTTCATGTATTTCCTACATATTTTACCTTGAACATAGTTCTGAAATACCAAATACAAAAAACGGAAGGCTTTCACCGATGCAGGTGAGTAAATGCTTTTACGAGTCTAATAAGAGAATATAATCCCTTCCGTAAAACCTTCACGAGTGTTCAAAAGTTCCTGACGTTGATGTTTCCTGGTATTGTATTTTTGAAGCAGTATACAGATTCAGGTAGGTAAATACCTACACCGAACTTTACTTTCCAACAAAAGAATGGGGTTATCACTTTTTGCTTTTAGATTTGTGGCGAGGTGAGATTCTAAAAGTTGCCAGTTTTTTTATTATTTCTCAGTTCTATAAGAATCTAGAAGATTAGTAGTAGTTTTGGCCGCATGATCGATATTCAACCGACTTAAAAAAAAAAGCAGTTTAAATTTTTTACATGTTTGTTAATAAAACCATTACATTTTTCTAGATGAACTTGAATTTAGATGATTCGTTTTTATTTGTGAACTGGTGCGTCTCTTGAGGTCCTAATGTGATCAAGAACAGTAGCTATAGATCCTTTATAGAACTAATACGTGAAAGTTCAAGTCAGTTGTTAAAAATCAACTCTGATCGGTTGCAAACACTAGAGATAGCTCAACTGATCTATATCAATACCAGTCGGAAGCGTCCCCAAGACACTGGCTGCATTACTAGTGTAGTGCTCAAACGTATGTGAACACACATGTGCAGTGGTGTGTGAAAACACAGTGCAGAGTGCACATGTGTTTTCACACACGTTTGCGCATTTAGAGGTATATGCGCATTTATTCTTATATTCTGTCATTTTAATGACCGACTTGGCGCGGCAGGCGAAGGTCCGCCTGCGTCGTCTCCTGCGAGTTTAACAAATGTTTCTACAATCGACAAATATTTATAGCGAGGATGTCTTCTAAGTATAGTAAAAATATCTAACTACTTATGTCATGTATTTTATTAAGTATTTCAGTCAACTAGTACCCATAACACAAGCTCTGCTAAGTTTGTGAATAGGTGATGATGTGTGGGATTGTCCAGCGTTATTTTGTCATAACTTTGATTCCCTCGTTCTTTTAACCTTGGATGGTATACCGATATGATCAGGGAATGGTCAGGACCAACGACTAAACATGCTATTCAAGGCACGGGGGTGTAAGACTAACTTTTTGACTTGTTTAAGGATCTTGGTATGTTACCGCTATGCGCTACCGTCGCTCCATATCTATGAAATAGCCAATTATGTTACGAATCACAGATTAGAGTAGATAGCAAAAGAGATTCAAGAGGAAGTTTTATATGTTAAATAATATAGAAAAAGCTACTTAAAAATTTAAATGCATAAAGCCCAAAATGGGCCTTATAAGACATTTAAAGGGTCGGCAACGCGCGTGTAATATCCCAGATCTTGCAGGCGTCTGTCTATAACCTGCTTTTAAATCTTAAATTATTACTATTATTTTCCATGCCTGATTATGCTGAAACATGAGGACACAATTTATATTTTTTACCACCTGTAGATACAATCTCATGATTATTCTTTACAAGATCAGATCAGGCAAGTCGTTAATATAAACAGGAAAGGACCAAGGATAGACCCCTGCGGTACACCCATTGTCACTACAGACCCAGAAGATATACCGTGTTCGATGCAAATAAATATCTTTGAATGTTTGTGTCAGGACCGACGAGCAAGGCATCACCATGAAGGTGTACAACGGCGTGGCCCTGGCGCTGGAGATCCTGGTGCTGTACATCAAGATGACGCTGACCTGGTTCCACTGCCTCTACCTCTGGGCCGTGCCTCCCGAACCTAAGAGCGTCAAGGGCGAGATTATACTAGTGAGTAAGCGATGCATGTTTGGGGTGGCCGACTAGTCTTCTAAGATCTAGCGTGATCGATGGTTTTGGTTTTCTCTGATACAAAACGGCTTTATGGCAGCCTGATCTTTCTTTAGAGCTCCCACACAAAACTGCGATGCGAGTTTCTGCGATACGATTTTGTGCGGCAAACCGTTTGGTAGAGCAACCATCCCTTCAAGTGTAGTCAGCCGTATAAGACGTGTTTTTAGGAAGCGTAAGATGGATCGCAAAAAGATTATTGCACTGCTGTTATTGTAAAATAGTTATAAAAGAAAAAGAAGATTCTGGGTTCATCCATTTATTACGATTATGGACTCTAATGGGAACTATTTTATTCGAAAGTATATTTGCGATGCGATGCGAGTTCGCAGTTTTGTGTGGGAGCCCTTAACCTCTCAAGTCTCTATAGAATTAAGATTATCCAAAATGCTGACGTCAAATATACTTTTGACTTTATCCAAAATAATAGACTAATTCTGTACCACAGACGATCATAATGTTGACTGTGATAGCGCTGAAACCGATGATTGTTGAAAATATGCTCTCAAATCCCACTAATCTCATTTAATCTTAACCAGTTTCTCGTAATCTGTTTTATCACCCCTGGATTGTGAGGCGATTCTCTGTCACAACTACAGCACCAACCTATAAATAACGGGCTTTCTATCAAAACGTAACTTATATTTATAATTTTCTATTTCATTGTTTACCCGTAAGTTGTCCTAAAATAAATCATAATTAATAAATATTCACATTCACAGATCACAGGGGCTGGGCATGGCATCGGCCGCGAGACCGCTACCCGGTTCGCGAAGCTGGGCGGCACCATCGTGTGTGTGGACATCAACCCCAAGGGAAACCAGGAGACGGTGGACATCATCAGGGAGCAGAAGGGCAAGGCCTTCAGATTTGAGTAAGTCTATGGTCCTTTTTTCCTGGGTGTTTTCTATGTACAAAATAATATAATGTAGCATATTGATAAAAATCTTTACAAAGTTAAATACACTAAGCACCCCTAGAAAAATACAATTTAAGATACAATAGTATATCTGTGAAAACGTAATTAGATCACATAACTCACTAGTATAAACAATTATAACAAATTCTTAAAAATCTAATCCGTCTATGTAGCATAATTTATTAAGTAATAGCAGCGCCTCGCGGTTTCACCCTCGTAATTCCCGTTCCCGTAGGAATTCCGGGATAAAATATAGCCTACGTGTTATTCCAGACTATTATCTATCTCTGTGCCAAATTTCATCCAGATGCGTTTTGTAGATTTTGCGTGAAAGAGTAACAAACATCCATCCATACAAACTTTCACCTTATTACTAGGATAGGATTTCTATCAGTCATCTGACGACCGATGTGGCGCGGTGGGCGAAGGCTGACCTGCGACGCAGGAGGTTGCGGGTTCGATTCTCGCCTGAGAACAAATTTGTGCACGATTTGCAGAACTTTGTTCCGTTGGTCTGGGTGTTTTCTATGTATAAAAAAATATCTATCTCTGTGTACAATGTATTAAATATATCAGTTATTTAGTACTCATAACACAAGCTTTGAGTAGCTTACTTTGTGTCTAGATGATGCTGTGTGGATTGTCCAGCATTATTTATTTAGTTATATGGCTTATCCTCGTCATCATCATCATCATCAACCTATATTAGTCCACTGCTGGACATAGGCCTCCCCCAATGAGCGCCATTGCGCCCTGTCTTCAGCTTGACGCATCCAGCATCTGCCAGCAGTCTTTCGCAGATCGTCATCCCACCTGGCCGGAGGGCGTCCTACGCTACGTTTACCGAGTCGCGGTCTCCACTCAAGAACACGTTTACCCCAACGGTTGTCGGTTCTTCGCGAGATATGGCCGGCCCATTGCCACTTCAGCTTGCTAATTCTTTGAGCTATGTCGATAACTTTGGTTCTCTGTCGGATGTATTCGTTACGAATTCTATCCTTCAGAGAGACTCCGAGCATAGCTCTTTCCATAGCTCGCTGGGCGACTTTGAACTGGTGGACCAGCCCTACCGTGAGTGTCCACGTCTCTGCTCCGTAGGTCATTACGGGTAGGACGCACTGATTGAAAACTTTCGTTTTCAAACATTGCGGTATGGATGAAGAGAAGACTTGACGTAGTTTCCCAAATGCTGCCCAGCCTAGCTGGATCCTCCTCTTGGCCTCCTTCTCAAAATTGTTTTTACCTAGCTGTACAATCTGCCCAAGGTAAGTATACTCGGAAACAATTTCAAGAAGGTGGCCATCAACGACTATCGGTCCCGGAACAATGTGGCCATTGATCATGACTTTGGTTTTATCCAAATTCATGCCAAGACCGATACATCGCGAGGCTGAAGCTAGGCCGTCCAGCATGTGGGTCAGCTCCTCTAGCGACTCCGCCATTACGACTATGTCATCAGCGAATCGAAGGTGTGAGATGTAATCGCCGTTTATGTTAATGCCCTTACCTTTCCAGTCCAGCGTCTTAAACATATCTTCCAATGCGCTCGTGAACAGTTTCGGGGATATGACATCCCCCTGTCTCACACCTCTGCGCAATTGGATAGGTTTAGACTGCTGGTCCTGTACTTGGACACTCATAGTGGCAGCTTCATAGAGACACCTCAGCACTTCGATGTAACGATAGTCTACTTGGCATCGCTGTAAGGATTCCAGAACAGCCCAGGTTTCAACGGAGTCAAAGGCTTTCTCATAGTCCACAAAAGCGAGACACAGGGGCTGATTATACTCTTCGGACTTCTGTATAATCTGCCTCACTGTGTGTATGTGGTCTATGGTGCCATATCCTCCGCGGAACCCGGCCTGTTCCGGTGGCTGGAACTCGTCAAGTCTCCTGGCGAGACGATTCGTGATCACTCGTGAGAACAGCTTATAGATGTGGCTCAGGAGTGTGATGGGTCTGTAATTTTTAAGGAGAGTTTTATCACCCTTCTTAAAAAAGAGCACCACCAAACTCCTGCTCCACATCTTAGGAGTTCTCCCACTGTGGAGGACGGTATTGAAGAGGTGTTGTAGCTCCTGTATAACGGAGGCTCCTCCTGCCTTCAGAAGCTCTGAAGTTATACCGTCCTCACCGGGGGCTTTTCCATTTTTAAGCTGCCTCAAAGCTAACACGATTTCGTCTTGACTGATGTCTGGCAGTTCGTCGGTGTAGTGGCGTGTCAGGGTGGCTCTAGAATCAAGGTCGTCTCGTCGGGAACGAGGGGCATGTGCAGTGTACAGACGGCCATAAAAATCCTCTATCTCGGCTGAAATCTCCGGTTTCGACAGTACGGTCCTCCCATCGTGCGTTTTAAGCTTCGTCAGGTGGCTCCTGCCAAGCTGCTGAGTGAATACTTTGGACCCTCGGTTTCGCTCTATCGCCTCTTCAATGAGGCGTGTGTTGGAGCTCCGAAGGTCGCGCCGTACCATCTTCGCAATTCGCTTGTTCAGGTCTAACCTCTCTGCCGAAGAAACTTGGGTGGTTTCCCGTCTTCTTGTCATCAGATCCAGAGTCTCATCCGAGAGTTTGGACTTCTTGCCAGTTCGCTGTTTTTTGCAGAACTTGATGCCCTCATCCCTCAACGTTTCGACCAGATTGTGTAGGCTCTCGTCAGCGTCATCAGTGGGTTCCAAGGCAACAAATCTGTTTCCGAGTAGCTGCTCGAACTTCTCGGTGCCCGCCATGATTTGGATTGGATTTGGTCGGAGCGTGGACTTCATCAGACGGTGTCTTTCAAGCTTCAAGTTGATATTCAGAGTGCCTCGGAGCATTCGGTGATCAGATCCGGTATTGAACCTGTTGATCACTGAGACATCTCTGAATATGTGCTTGCTATCCGTCATGATGAAGTCGATCTCATTTTTAGTCACAGTGTCGGGGCTTTGCCACGTCCACTTCCTTTGAGGCTGTTTCTTAAAGAAGGAGTTCATTAAGAACAGTCCCTCTTTCTCAAGGAAGTTGACAAGCATTTGCCCCCTGTGATTCCTGATTCCATAACCATGCGGGCCTATTCGGGATTCATTGCCAGTCTGGATTCCCACCTTGCCGTTAAAGTCCCCCATAACAACGTTGAAGTGAGCCTTAGTGGTGTTGTGTAAGGCTTTGGATATGTCTTCGTACATATCCTCCACTTCATCATCCGAGTGTGCCGAGGTCGGTGCGTAGACCTGAATTACCTTCATGCTATACCGCTTGGAAAGCCGAAGGATCAGGTACGCTACCCTGGTCGACACACTGGAGATTTCTTGAACGTTGCTAGAGAGGGCCTTATTGACGAGGAAACCTACTCCACCCTGGGATGTTTTATCACCCTCACGAAAGTAGAGAAGATGGCCTGAGTCTAGGGTTACGGTGTCCTCCCCCTCTCTACGGACTTCACATAACCCGAGAACATGCCATTTAATGTTCTCTAACTCCACTTCCAACTGCGCTAGATGATGGTCAAGCCTCAGAGTGCGTCCGTTAAACGTAGCCAGGGTCATTTTAGTAAGCGTGTGGTAGCCTGAATACCGGTGATTCTTAGCACCCCCTGCCCCGCCGTTACCATGACCGCTACCATGGCCAGGAATAGCGAGGCGGCCGGGAACTAGGGGCCGTTTTTTGGCTTTGCTTATCATTAAGGGGTAATGCCCATAATCCCCACGCTGGGCATGCGGGTTGGGGATCGCAGTTTGATGGTGGGGTTGTTCTAGAGGGGTGCTGCTGCCCACCCCCCGGTATATCCCTTAGTCGCCTCTTACGACACCCACGGGAAGAGTTGGGGTAGTGCTATTCTAAGCCGGCACCACACTCCTCTACTTACTACTTATCCTCGTGCGAAGGCTGATTTTAAAATTGTAATCTGGAATCTTTATAAATAATTTTATTTTATTATTTTTTAGACAACTTTGCACAGTTATAAGGTCTTATTAATTTATTCTACGGTCCATAGTAAGAAGAACATTGTAAAACCTTAAAACTAACCGCACACAATATATACATATAATAAACTTAATAACGAAAATTATTACCACAATTAGAAGAGTAAATTTATTGACATACCAACTACATTATGCTGGTTTACACCTTAAGATAACTGGACTATTACACAGATTCGTCAGTTAACTTCATAGCGTGAAATTTTTAAAAACAAAACATCTGCGTAAAACATCACTTAAAATGTAATTTCCGGCTATCTGTTGAAGAACATATTAGACCCATTTCAACAACTAATGATTTAATTTAAACAGCTTCCATATCTTTAAAACTACGCAACGGATTTTGATGCGTTTTTTTTAAATAGATATAGCGATTCAAAAGGAAGGTTTATATGTATAATAAAACCTAGCGAAGCCGGGGTGGGTCGCTATTCTATTATAAACAACTGGATGTTGGCTCTAGACAGCGTCTTTTATCGGCAACGATCAGAAACTGAGAACAGACGGGAGTGCTAATAAATTGTTGGTCCTGTTTTCATCGACGAAACTACCTAATTGTCCGATTAACTTTTAGTGAACTCTTGTCTTGAATAATATCACAAGCGCTAAACACCTCTGCGTACTATTATTGTTATGCGAGCCGCGTAACGTAAAAAAACTGTCAGCTTTTGAAATCAAACGATTCCTCGAAGACTTACCCGATACTTATGATTCTAGGTATAGCAGCGAGGTAGATTCGTGTTATGTTTCCGTGTTATCAAAATGACTTGAGTAGGTACCCAATACATCTCGATCCAAGGGCGGATCCAGCTTCGGTGCCAGGGGGGGGTCACAAAGTCGTGGTTAAGTCGCAAGAAGGTTTAATTTAATTTTATAATCTAATAGATACACGTAAAACGTAGGTATTTAATTAATGTATGCAAGTACTTACTGTAAGTACTAAAAATACCTTTATTTAGGTAGGTATATGACTTTTTTTTCTTTATGGCTTCTCCCGAAACGCCTTACCTATCACAAGAGGATTCGATCCCGGTCTTTATTTTCAATCCCGGGATTTGGGATTGATAAAACGCCATCCCGGGATAATCCCGGGATCGTATACAATTAAGTATAAATCGAAGTAAGTATCATATGAAAATAGCTTTTATTTACTTTCAAAAAAAAGTAAAATTCAACTAAAATCACATTCACAAGATTATCGAGAATAAATAAATTTTACAATTTTGACCACGACGCGACTCAAGCAAGATGCGGTCGATTAACTGGTTAAGGAATGTTTTTATTTTGTGTACCTAAGTTACACAAATGGTATTGTTTGATATTAAAAAAGAATCGAATGTAATGTAAGTTAGTTTAGATAAAAAAAATAAGAAAAATAATTCCAGTTAAATTTATATTAGGTACATAAAGCGCTTCGTTTTTTATTACTTTTAACAATTTAACTCCTCTAGCGACTCTGCCATTACGACTATGTCATCAGCAAATCGCAGGTGCGAGATGTTGGTAATCGCCGTTTATATTAATGCCCTCTACTTTCCATTCCAGCGTCTTAAACATATCTTCCAAATACTTCCAATGCGCTCGTGAACAGTTTCAGGGATATGACATCCCCCTGTCTCACTCCTCTGCGTAATTAGATGGGTTTAGACTGCTGGCCCTGTACTTGGACACTCATAGTGGCGGCATCGTACAGACATCTCAGCACCTCGATATAACGATGGTGTACTTGGCACCGCGTAAGGATTC
The DNA here is from genome assembly GCA_944547425.1 of Eupithecia centaureata. Classification (NCBI taxonomy): domain Eukaryota; kingdom Metazoa; phylum Arthropoda; class Insecta; order Lepidoptera; family Geometridae; genus Eupithecia; species Eupithecia centaureata. Next base: position 15,803,485 of record OX155677.1, read on the forward strand.
CAACAGCCCAAGTTTCGACGGAATCAAAGGCTTTCTCGTAGGCCACAAAAGCGTGACAGACACGACAGAGTGTAAACTAAATTATAAAACAATTTTTATAAAGACTAACTAGAAAAAGATGAAGGATGAACAAGGAGAAGACAACTATTTGAAGCTCTAGGTGATAGAGAAAAAGATGTAAAAAAACACTCATCTTACTGTTAATGTTTGTTATAGGTATTTTCCGTAACTATTTAAGTTATTTAAATGAAATTTGGTGCGTAAATAGTTTTGGGCCTAGAATAAGACATACGCTATTAAAATTTGGAAATTTTAACCTTTGTAGGTTAAATAGGGTGGTAAAGTTTGTATGTAAAATATTATTCCTTGGGTTGATTAACTTTAAACTCGGTATCAATAAACTACAAAGTAAATAATAAGACACGTATTTTTTATTTTTACGAAACTACCCCTAGGAGGCGTGCAATAAATTTCTGAAATTTGACAAATAAATTTCCATTCGGGCGAAGCCGCGGGGTGCATCTAGTCATTACTAGTTGAAGAAAAACAGAAAAATAGCAAAGATTTTAGTTGAAAATCCGATCCCCAAAAGTAAAGACGACGTAGAGAATAAAATACCTTCTAACCACATCCAAATAGTTTAAGAACCTAACCCAAACCGCCTTCACTTCAAGCCACTCCATGACAATTCATAAATGAGAGATAACAGTACAAATAGAATAAAATAAATCCGACTTTTTTTCTCCGCTTAAATTGATACAGAACTACATACCTACATAGTTTCCCAGAGGGTAGGCAGAGATAACGGATTTCCACTTACAACTTTCCTTGCTTACCTCTTTTGGCTCATCACTTTTATTAGGTACTTTCTTCATACATGCACGTCGGTTTAGAATTAAAAGTTAAACAAGATCACAGGAAATCCAATTAGAGAGGGAAGAACCTTGCAAAAGACTTAAAATGTGTTTGACATGTTATTTTTAAGTAATAAACCACATTTAAAAGTTAAAAAATTGTCTACCATATGGGTATTTAGCAGAAATTTAGTAAATTCATCGCCCTCCGCACGTACGATTGACCTTCTAGGCGATTCTCATTACCCTCTCTCTACCTACACGTTCATTCAGGTTACGTACCTAGATCAATGAATGTAATGAAATACCTAAACAGGGGAAAAAATCCATAATCATTAAATCTGAATGAAATGCGATAACTACCCCTAACCGGACTGGCACTTCTCCACGTCCATAAAAACGTACCCATTGAAATAAATGAAGTGATAACTAGAGGAATCGATCAATGTCGAAAACCGACCGGTATTTTCAATCCAGAAAATTTTGGGATTAAATTTTTCCAATCCCGGGATTTCAAGGATTGAGTAAATTGTTAAAAATAATAAAAAAGCGAAGCGCGTTACATACCTAATGTAAACACAAATTATAAAATTAACAAGATTTTTTTAAATCTCAACTAACTTACAATATATTAGAATTAGCTCTTTTTAATATCAAACAATATCTTTTATGTAACTGTAGGTACACGAAATAAAAGCATTCCTTAAACCGCCTCTTCGGTCGCGTCGTAGTCAAAATGTTTGTAAAATTTATTTATTCTCGATAATCTTCGTCAATGACTTACCTTTTGGTTGTAACAATACGTTAAACTCTCGTTAAATTTTGTTTTTATTCAGTTTATTAAGGTTCTTTATCTGTCTACTGTAAAAGAGTAGAATTTAAAAAAAATATTAGATCTATAAAAATTAAGTGTGTGCGTTTTTACTTTGTGTTTTGAAAGTAAATATAAGCGATTTTCATATGATACTTTGATTATTACTAAATTGTCTATGCCAGGAATTATCCCGGTATCGTGTTTTATCAATCCCGAAATCCCGGGATTGAAAATAAAGACCGGGATCGAATCTTCTTGTGATAGGTAACGCGTTTCGGGAGGCGTAAAGAAAAAATAATTAAGTTACATACCGAAATAAGAAATTGTCAGAAAACCAGCGTTGCTCAACTCTGTGTGGAGCAACATTATGCTGAGACGGGCCCTATTGGTTCGCTGACTACGCCTAAGTTATTATTAATTAGTTCATAGGTGGGTATATATAAGTAGTTAAGTGTTTATGTTAATAATTTTTATGTTAATAGTATCTAACTACCTACCTAGTTTTTAAGAACCAATAAACGTGTTTTCTTTCTTTCTTTTCTTAAAATATTAAAAATAGCTAAATAAACGCGATAAATAGCCGTACCTAAATATTTGTAATAATGTGTTCTGATCGCCCTAAGTAGGTACCTAAGTTTAAAAAAACTTGATTCTAGTTTAGGCTTCATTTAGTCGAAACAAAGCGCGCGCAAGTGTCAGTGTCACACGAAATTTAACATCTAATGAGAGGTGTCGGTGGCGCGTTAAAATATAAATTTCTTTGCTGTCGTTCCCGAATAATGATAATTAAATTAATTAAATATTTAAGGTACTTAAGTGCATAAAATCTATAAGTATTGTGATAAAAAAAACAAAAAAAACATTATGTTTAACAATATTTTAGTGGTCTACCTAGGTTCTGGACCCAGCCCAGGGGGGGGTCATGACCCCCATGACCCCCCCCCTGGATCCGCGCCTGTCTCGATCTATGTATAACATACAAAAATTGTGTTTACTAAGGCAATATTGACTATCTGATGATGGATTATTTGGCATGATTGCCAACAAATGATTGCTGTTGCTACCGTGAATGTTTACCTACTTAGACAAATAATGTTTGACAGCTTACGTAATAATCAATGACAATATTCGTCCTAAAGCAGCCAACTATTCCTGGACAAGCAACCAGCCAATGTAAATATGTCAATTGATATTATATTAAGAATACGGTTTTAATGGGTGAACTCCCAACGAGTCACACCAAATCCGGTCACAGTGTGACTCGTTGGGATTTTTTTCCCATCAAGTCACACTGTTACACAGGTGTGACACGTTGGGAGTTCTTCTATAAAAAAAAGTTGCAACGAGTAACAGTGTGACTCAATGGGAGAAAAAATCCCAACAAGTCACATCAATTTATTTTCCTACAGGAAAATATAATAATATTGTAATAGTAGAAAGAAAAAGTGCTCCGCTGGAATCAAATGACATATTTATTACCAAAAAGTCAAAAATAGTATTTTTAATAAAATATGAAACAAAAACAACTTTTTAATTATATCTATAACAGCTAATCATCACATATTTATATAAAATTTCTAGGAAATGACCACCTGTCATTTCACCTTGAATGAGCTCTGAATGAATGAGAATGATAGTTAGCGTCAGGACCCCTGGACCAAGTGCGATATTTAATATTTGGAAACTATCAAATTACAATACCTTTTCAATACTATTTGATACGTCAGTTAAATTATTTAGTACCTCGAAGATCAGTGAAATAATTTGAAAAGAAAGTGGTCAGACATTCTGACGTCAGGTTGTCTGGACCACATCTTTTTCACATAGTTAGAGACAGTAAAACTTAAAAAATCCTTTGTAAATATTTAATACCTTTTTAATACCTTCCAATACCTCTTTATTTCAAACATTTAAGCGTCGCAGAAAAAAGTTACGGATGAATTAAATTTTGTAGGAAGCAAAGGTTGTTCGATACATATCTAATTTGCCGCAGACAAAACACTAATCTTATGAATGCGTAAGTTTTAATGTTAAGTTGTAAAAAAATCATTTATTGAATATATGGAAACCCAATGGCTGCAAGATGATTTTATAAAAACTTGGTGTGTTTTCGGAGAGGCTCATCGCATCACAAACGCCTTGGAATCATGGCATAGTAAACTAAATAAAGCCATAGGAAAACAGAATCCAAACATTATGCATTTATTGCACATTTTAAAAGAAGACTCTTTCCTACAAAGTGTTCGACGACAAAACGTGTCTTGTAAAAATAAACGAGCACAAAAGTCAATTTTAAAAGACGAATTAATTCAAGAAGCACAGCTAGAGTTCATTCAAGGTCAAATGACAGTAGGTCATTTTCTAGAAATTGTACGGAATTAGGTTTACTTATACCAATATAACCAATGAAGAGTTATAAAAGGCTGATTATTTTATTATCCTGTATCTCATTTTCATGATAACGGGCCATATAGTGACCCGGTCCTTTGGGAGGCATGCGTGGGGCCGAAGCCAACAGCACAGAGGCCCTTTATGAGAGTTAATATGTAATTAATGTAAATATGTGATGATTAGCTGTTATAGACATAATTAAAAAGTTGTTTTTGTTTCATATTTTATTAAAAATACTATTTTTGACTTTTTGGTAATAAATATGTCATTTGATTCCAGCGGAGCACTTTTTCTTTCTACTATTACAATATTATTATATTTTCCTGTAGGAAAATAAATTGATGTGACTTGTTGGGATTTTTTCTCCCATTGAGTCACACTGTTACTCGTTGCAACTTTTTTTTATAGAAGAACTCCCAACGTGTCACACCTGTGTAACAGTGTGACTTGATGGGAAAAAAAATCCCAACGAGTCACACTGTGACCGGATTTGGTGTGACTCGTTGGGAGTTCACCTTTTAATGGAAGGTAGTGTCTAGTGTTATGTACAACAAAATCTATCAAAAAGATCAGAATTTGTTATTATGATTAAGTTAGAGTTTTCAATACTTATCAAGTGAATTAAATTTAATTTTTACACCAATTACTTATTTAGATTAATATATTTTGAAGTTTAAATGACATGAATAAATAAAATCTGTTTCAATGGTTACTAACATAGTATGTAGGTTTAACTAGTAGGTAGGTACCTACATGTAGTTTCGGTGCACAATCGAAATACATTTTGAAATAAATAAATTTACTACCTACCTACATGACCGAAAAAAACTACTTACTTACATACACAATATTCAAGTCACTTTGGAAGATCATCAGAATATCAAAGATGGCACAAACATCAAAATGCCGTGTGTTTGGATGATAACAACACGACCTAACCTAATCTCTCCTTCCAGAGGCGACGTAACAAATCGCGAGGCGATAGCAGAGCTAGCAGAGAAGATCAAAAGAGAAGTGGGTGACGTCACAATGCTCATAAACAACGCAGGCATCATGGCCTGCAAGCCGCTACTGGATCACACGGAGAAGGATGTGCGCAGCCAGTTCGAAGTCAACATCATCGCGCATATCTGGGTGATTATCACATTTGACTTTAACCTCTTGGAGCTTTGTTAAGGTTGTCTAGCTTGACTTGACATAGGAAAAGTTAAAAAATACATGTATATAATATGAAGATGTATGAGAATAAAATTATCGGGTTCGATTCCCATCTTGAGAGAAATGTTTGTATGATTTGCACATAAGTTCCAGGTTTCTATTACTTAGATTAATCTATCCATTAAATAATATCTGTAATTTTTAATGTATTTAATATGTAATTCCTTAGTAAATTGTTTTAAGTATATCAGTCTTCTAGTACCCATTATACAAGATCTAGATGATGTTGTGAAAATTGTGAAGGACTATTTATTTATTTGTAACCTAAGTTTGATTCCATATTTAAAGAAAGAAATGATACTGGATAGTTCACACTGCCTCACTTAGCCCCGAGCTTTGATTTGACAAGTCGTTGTTAGGTGTAAAAAACAAAAAAATATTTTTTTTTCTTTCAACAGCTTCTGCAAAACTTTCTCCCATCAATGATGGAGAAGAACCACGGGCACGTGGTGGCGCTGTCGTCCATGGCAGGGATAGTTGGCCTCCGGAACCTGGTCCCGTACTGCGCCACGAAGTTCGCGGTGCGAGGCCTCATGGAGGCCCTCTCGGAAGAGCTGAGGGAGGCCAGGAAAGACTACAGCGGAGTGAGTAGAAATTTCCAGAGCTAGATTTTTGTCAAGGTTATTGAGAAAGAGGAACTTAAATGTGTTTACAAAATCCTTCCTTGTTGAAGTTGCCTTTAGTGGCCACCAAACTCTGTTTTCATATCTCTTCCTAAACTAGACAAAATGTACTACAGATGCATTAAAAAAAGGTTATGATAGGTTTAACAAACTGTACGTGTGAATTTTGGAAATTCCTTTGTTTAACGTTTTAACGGAATTATATAAAATAAGTGGTGGCGCTACTTTAGCTCCTGTTTGCGCCTTAAATGTGTGGCACTGCGCTATGCCCGCAGACAGTCAAAGCTCATATTGGTCTAATTGGAGATACTGATACAGTACCGTGACATCACTCATGTGTGAATCAGCCTTTATGCGCTTTGCAATCGCCTTCGTAAATTATGAAGGTATTTATTGACATAAGACATCTAGTAATTGTAGCTCGATCGAACTGTTTTTTTTTCTTATAAAATAAAACTAATTTAAAACATAAATATCTATTGGAAGTCGATAAGAACAACACAGATTTACAATGTCGGTAGCTTTGCCGTATCACCTAGGCCGAAATATGGATTGACTAAGCGTGAGTGTCTTCAGCCCAAAAACTTGTTACCGCCAGTTAATATAATTCAATTTCCTCATCCCCCAGATAAACTTCACGACGATCTGCCCATACATCGTGGACACAGGCCTCTGCAAGAACCCGAAGATCAAATTCCCTTCGCTGATGAAGATCCTGACTCCTCAGGAGGCTGCGGACAGCATCGTAGACGCTGTCAGAAGGAACTACAACGAGATCACTATCCCCAGCCACCAGTACTATGTCAATATGGTCAGTTCTATTCATATCATTTTTTACACAAGGTTTAGGTAAGGTTGGGTTCTAGAAGTTTCGGAGGTATTCTACAGGTTAATAATATGCTCGACCATTCACAGAGGATCATCTAGCCTCGAGCTAAGTAGTGCTTGTGTTATGGGTACTAGATGACTGATATATTATGTAGAGGACATAATACAACACATTTACAGATTTTTATGATAGAAAAAAACACCTAGAACAAATATTTGTAGTTCACCGCAGCTTCCCGCGTCGCAGGCAGGCCGCGCTACATCATCGGTCATAAGAATGTAGGAACAGAATACAGAAATCAACATAACAATTAATATATGGTTACTCTAAAACCATTATTTTATTATTTATCATTTATTTGAGAATGAAAACTCTACCTTTATCCCCATATCACATAATAAAGTATAAGTTATATAATATTATATTATATGGTATACTCATAGTTTCGGAATCAGAAATAAAGAAATCATCGCAGATAAAATCAAGATTTCTGAGAGCTGTGTAAACTATACAACACACATATTATCCGCGAGTCGTGTGCACGAATTATGTCGTCACCTGTCGAAAAAGGACACGCTATCTGATCATCTTTATTACAGTGTACCTAGGTACTTTAATTAAAAACACGTTGTTGTTCAAACTGAATTATCCGAAGATTCAGTCTAACAGTGTTATTTCGTTGCAGATCTGCCGAATGTTTCCAAAACAAGTGCCTCTCTACCTCAAAGACTTTTTGGACTCGGGACTGGAGCCACAGTAATTTACTTAAAATACTTAATGGAAGGGAAATACTCTTGTGATAAAATAAAATCATCATTATCAAAATCGAGTAGGTTAACCAAATTTAGAAAATACGAAAAGTAAGCAACATCTGTTGCGCAGAATCATGTGTTTTAACCATATTATTGTTTTTTTGTTACTATTCATTTATTTTATATCGAAATCAATAAAACAATGATTTGAAGGATAAAAGCGCACAGATTAACCCTGTCGTAGATGGGTGAAAAAGTGATGCTTAATGTACCTACTGCACGTATCGTGAAGTGAATTGAGAAATATTGCAAACTACTTTGAGTTTTACCGATTAGGTCTTATGATAAGATAAGAAACCATTTTGAAAACTCCACTTGGACAAATAAGGAATCTAATCAGTTTCGACACAATCATAAGAATACCTTAATATTCTTTATTGTTATGATTCCATCTTGTTTCGGGTTTCCCACGTGAGCTAACCTTACAGGATAGTAGCTCTACGACGACGGGACTTTGCGAAACTCTTTCTCAGCCTTTTGTATTAATTCGAATTGTCTTCGGTTTTTTCCAATTTTTTTTCAATTGTGTTTTTAATTACAAGTTTTAGCACGAGACGATATAATTGAAAAACTGTAAGACAATAAGAATTAGTAGAAATACTTAGTCATCTACATCACAATGTATAATAGATAGGTAGGTAGTTTTTAAAGGTTCGATCGGGGTTTTTTATAGTTATTATAAATAATTATAGGAAATCTTTAATTGTGTAAATTGCCCTATAAATAAGCAATAAAATAAGTTTTGAGTGTGGATATTGCCTCCTACATATTTTGTTAATAATTACTGTTGTTCAGAGGTACCTTGCGGTACCTATTTATTTGCATTTTATTCTATAGTAACATTTTAAAACAATAATCATGTTTTTAGAAATCTGAAGTGCCATTTATGTAACAAAAAATAGAAGATGCTTTATTTATCTTGGGATATATCAAACTCATAGGCTGTTTTTTTGGTAGCATGGAAGCTGATTTTGTCAGTTTGTTTTAACCTTATGAGTGCAATCATCGTCAAATGCATGTCAAAAATGTTTCATAAATAGTGATGTTTACTAAATTTTATTTCTGATTCTTTTGTTACTGTTTTTTAGTTTACGGGAAAAATAATAATGCCTCTTGAGTTTTTTTACGAGAGCGCCTCGTTTACCTTTATTTAAAAATCAAAGGATCATCAAAATTAGATTGACGATGATAATATCAAGAAAAAAATTATATGAAAGAACATGCAGGTGCATAGACAAACACCTTTTTTCATCTGTTGAAAATTAGCAAAATCTGACAAAATGTCGCTGCCTACCGAAAATGCAGTTACAGGCCGAAAATACCTATTTGAAAGTATGTCTGACTGAACTAAATGTAAACTAAAGGTAAGGGTTGTGATGTTAGACTTATATATGAATAAATGTGATTGATCCATTAGATAATAAGAAATAAAGCTATTTTAATAATTTCACAGTTGTTTTCTTTTTATTTTGAAATTAGCCACCCTCGTGCCTCGGTAGGAAAATCTTACGCTAAAGAGATGTTTTTTACTTATAGTAAATTTTAGAAGAAAAAAATGTTTTCTCAAACTAGACATTTATTTCATAATTACTTATACTTTATAGGATTATGATATTCACTTTAAATACAAGGAATTAAACACTAGGGTCTTAGAAAGCTTACAGCATTTTGTGTATTTTGTGGTCGCGTTATTACAATATTTATTTAGTTGATTTTTTCAAAATAATACACATACCTACCTACTACTCATTCGAATGTAGCTACTATGATTTAGCTAAGTACTATCGATTGACATTGGCAAAACGGAAATTGAATATTCTTTTAATTTACTACTGCTTAAAATAATACATGAAGACATAGACGCACATAACCTAATAATAATTAAATCTAAGTCAAGATCGATAAACCGAATTAGATTCGAATATCGATTCTGAATTTTTCTAGTAAAAAAATCGTCTTCCTTGAAATCGTAACGATCTATTTTTAATAGAAATTAGCATTGAACACACAAAACACAGACTACTCAACGTTTGTAGTACAGTCATAGTTTTAACTACAACATTTTATAATCATTTAGTTATACTGGCTTTTAAACTAACACGTTTGGACATCAACTTAAGACTATCATTTTTAACAAAAAAAAATTTTCAATGTGATAATATATTTTTTCGTTTACGAACATTCTCAAGTTGACAAGTAACTTATTATTTTTTTAATGTTATCTTTTAAATTTCTACACAAATCACACTAAATAGGTACTTAACATTTCACACGTTACAAAATCCTCTAACAGGTGACTAGATACATACGTATTTATTAGATCTTATATTTTAGTTCCTTATTTACAAGATTATACACATTTATTTTTATTGCTTCTATTTAATATACATATTTGATGCTCTACTTTTTTATTTTGAAAAAAGCTTTTTAAAATCTATTCTTGTTTTTATACGTTATCTACATATTTTTCAATTTTATAAAATATTCAAGAAGTTTTGTCATAAAATTGGAAAAAATGTGTTGATTAATTGATATTTTAAAACAATTTAGTTAGATAATAATAACGTAAGAACAAGCTTAAAAAAATTAAAACGTATATTTTTTTTAAATTTTAACTATTGCAGAATCACCCCTAAGCCGTAAGCTTAGCACACAATGTTATGTGGTATATAATTAATGAAATTTAATCTTACACGAGTTTGGAAAGCTACCATTTTAAAGCTTTACAAAACCTGAAATAAACAAGTAATCATTCGACGACATCTTCTTAGAACAGAAAAGGTGAAAAAAAACTTCCTATATTTATCAACTAAAAAATCAAAACTAAGTTGTTATATATTTAAGTCTACATTAAGTTTATATATTATGTTGATTACCATACATTATAATTGACTTGTACATTCACTAGACAATACCGTAAACTCATAAATAAATATAACATCAAATAGACAACATGACTGAAGACGTGTGGTCCAAGATAACCACTCAGTGGAGCCCCAACTGCGTATTCGCTATTTTACACTTTGTTGAACCTACGACGAAGTTCGGGTCCAGTTGGCTTAGGACCGAGATCCGTGGAGGGACCAGGGGGAGGCCTTTGCCCAGCAGTGGGACACACCGTCTAATTGTAATGTAATAAATATCGACAAATAATAGATACATTCGTATAGGTCAGGTATTTATTGTTAACATTGCACAGTTATGGGTCACAGAATAGATAATAATAATGGTAATTAAATTACAATAGAAAAATTTCTACGACGTTTCATAGTTATTTTATTTAAATAATTTGGATAATAACTAACTATTCAAGAATAGATACGTATAAAAAAATAAAAATAAATTGTTTTTAATAAGTATCCTCGAATTCACATAAACTCATAAAAAGGATTTTTCTATCTAGGTACTAATGTTTTATCTTTTTGTACGGATTGCGTCATACGTCCTCCCAAGTCAAATTTTGTCTAATATAAATCCAAAAAAGGAAGAACTAACAAACACAGTCGAGGAGCTGGCCAAAGCTGGAGAGCTTACTTAGGCTAAAGTACATAATATAGTTTCTTTTGGACACATGATGAGACCATTTCTGTGGAACCACTTCCTTTCATTCACGTTTTGTGCGTATTTCACATTAATTTGTTTAATCTTTAGGGTGTAATTTTTTTAATTTTCCTATTCAACCTCAAAACCTAAAATAAGAAGCAAAAGGATTCTTTCCTGAGAATACTCACACCAACAATGGAAGGTCAGTGGAAAGTATTAATTATATTATGTTAATTTTGTATATTTTTAGATTTATACTCAGGTTGTCTTAGAGAATACAGAAAACAATTAATTTTATAATACCTTTAAAATATTTTGCGAAGGTAGTTACCTACTTATCTTTTTTCTTTATGTAAAATGCAGCTTTTTGTTTCTCAATCTTTTATAAAACCATCTAGGTAGGTAGAGATTTTGTCTGAAAATAGCCGAGGTCAAGTGATACGATTATTTATCTTATAAAATTATTTTTGAGATAAACATTTATTCTCTTTTTTCGAAAACCTTGCGAAAATGCAAAAACTCCTCCGCACCCTCACGAGTAACATTTTTGGCTCAACGACTAAGTTATTTCGATGCTTACCTATCCGTTATTTTCACTAAAATATATTAACATCTTTTAGGTGTTCATAGTTTCTGTCCCAGTATCCTCCGTTGTACAGCCAATCTTCTTGCTTCGTGTACGGGTTCTGACCTTGGCTGAACCACCTGGAAAGAAATCACATTTTAACACAGCAGATATGCGATCATTATTGTCCGACCTAGAAGGTTTGGTTTCAGTTAGTTTTCTGATTCGTTTGCATAAAAAACCTACTCTTTCTGTTACACTTACTTCTCTTAAAACAGTGGTTTCGTAAAAAGGATTTCGAAACTTCGATTATCGGTTTAGCGAGTATGGGTAAGGGCAAGGGTTCGGCCAAACAGTCAAGGTTTTGGCAGAAATCAAATTGCGCCCGCAATTTGATTTCTGCCAAAATTTGCTGAAATTTCGGCTTCCCCAGCCGTTACATCTCCATAACCGCAGCAGTAGGTAATATTCCATCCGCTCACCTTGGCTTCAAAGCCTTTTTGAGCGTTTTCCTCGAGGTATACTTCTTCTCCTCGAACAGTGTCTTTACTTACGACGTTGAAGTCGCCCTTTCTCCAACAACTTCACACCAGGACACATCACATCCTCCTGTCAGTTTTATAGAGTTTTCCAAGAACTTACCTTGGTGACCACGGCTCTGAAGCCTTCTTGAGCGCCTTCCTGGAGGTCCGCTGCTTCTCTTCGAGTCGCGTCTTCTCGGTAGCTGCTGCGTCGATGTCCCCTTGCTCCAGCAGCCTCACGTCGGGTCTCATTCTGCTGTCGGTGGGACAGAGCTGTCCTTTCATGTCGGGTTCTAGCTCGTTGAGAGACATCGCAAACTCGGTGAATTGGTAGTACTGAAAGTAGTAAATCAAGGGGTTTTAGTTTTCAAGCATTTCTACATAATAATCGCATAAATTAAAGAGGAGATGCTAAGTTTGAACTATTTTAAGGAGCCCAAGGTCAAAATTCGGGGGTGTGGAGAGAAACCCTACCAAAAGTAGATATGTAATTACAGAAATGTTCCAAAAATTTAATATATAAAAGTCTAATTCTGAGTGGACGAAGTCGCAGGGTACTGAGGGTTTAAACCCTCTACATATTAGTCTATTAGTAAGTACATAATAAAAACGCACCAAAAATTCAACTCGAAAAACACGAAGCACATCTTGTACAGTGAAGAAAAACTGAATTTGAAAAAAAAATTACAAGCTCAAAAACGGAAACTTATAAAAAAATATGACGGTACCTGAGCACTGTTGGAAGGTCTCGGCCTCGCCTCCCACAGCGTGACGGAGCCAGGAATGTCGATGTTATACGACTCGTCCGGCTTCGGGATGTCGTCAGACCCCTCGGGATCGTCGCTCTGGAAGATAGGACCACCATTTTATATAACGTATTGAAACCTATACAGGCTTAGGGTCAAGTATTTATGTTTTGAATCTCCGAGACAGACTTATTGTTGATTACTGAGATATTCCACATTATTGACGACGCTGTTACTTTTCTTCTGACGAGAATACACAGGCGATTTTTTAAAGGTACGCGGCGTCACTAACTACTAAAACTATACTAAACTAGGTATATTAGAAGAAAACTAAACGTTAACTATAACTTTAAGCCGATATTATAGATATTATAAACTTCCGCTTCTGTTGCTGCTGTCGACCGTTAACTTTGGTCATCTTCCACTTCATCAATGAACTTAGAATATCTTATCATGTATGAATCTTATTTGAGAACACCAACGTTTCATACATATCCAAGTGACTTCTTCAGGGCGAATACAATTCTAGAAGCGAGAATTCCGCATCCCTGCCAGCATTGCGCACTGATGATCTTATTCTTATTCCATCATAGTAATAATAATTCCGGACAGTCCACACAGCATCATCAATGCCACGTTATTATGTTCCAATTAGATTTGGGTACCTACTTGCTACTCAAACTCACATCTTGTATCGACATAGACCGCAGCGCTCCGACCTTGAAGCTATTGAGCTTGGCCAGTACTTTCTTGGGGGTGTGCGAGGGAGTCTGCGACGTGCTCTCGTCCCCTTTCTCTCTCGCCCACTGCTCGTAGGCAGATGCGCTGCAGCACTTGATGAACTCTGTCCACTTGCCGTACAGGAAGCGGATGCGTTTCTTACTGGAAACATATAAAGGGGACTTTTGAAAGGTATTATTAATCGTGTAAAGGTGTTAGGACTGATATTTCAGAATCAGACTCCGCTATACGTAGGGCAATATTGAAACTGTCTCTTTTTAAGGATAAGTGTTTCAATGCCATGGCACGATGAAGTCGAAATTGATATCAACCAACTATTTCAATCAAACCTCCATGGTTTAAAATTGGTCCATGAGATGACATACAACATGGTGGTAATAAACATGGACACCTTAGGTATCCATGATAGCTTTATTTACAACTACATCTAACACAATCTTATTCCAGACCCTTGACAAATTTGCTGATGCCTAACTCCAGATGATTTCAAAATGGCCTGACTACACTGATCCATAAAGCCAGTTTTACCACCGGGTTGCTAGATAACCAATTCCTAATACCTTCTAAGGTTATCTAATTACTACGATTCTTGCAACTAACTTCGCATCCATAACGAATCCATCCACTCTATGCAGGTCCCGGTTGTTGAAGCCAGCTGGCTTGAAGGACAGGTTGGCCTTGAGTCCAGCCCCTCCGTGGCAGACCACCTCCATGGCCCCGTACTGCTCGATCCACAGCTTGCCCACTATCACGTTGTGGACGCAGCAGTTCACGTTGGTCCAGGTGTAGGCTTCACCCCAACTGGAAATCAATTTACGAATTATCTTTTAGGTTATGTAATACGGCATCGCGTATGTAAAACCAAATACTATGTGACCTCACAAGTGTGTTGCTGTTGTTGTTCAAGCTTTCAGAAAAAAATACTAAAGGCTGAAAGTGGGTTCTTGCTTATATACTATCTTAATTCTCTATATGGAGAGAGCTGGGATCGCAGATTTCCCCGTGTTTAACCGCTGTTGTAGGAAACTGATGGATGTTATATTAGACTGCCCGTGCAGTACAAAGTACTGTGGTATTCTTTGGAGGAACCAATGATGGTTCCTCCTTTGGACATGAGTCCAGCAGAAATAAATTGGCTGTGATTACGGGCTGAAATGATGATGTCGTAGATACTCTCTTACCTTGGCAACTCAACAGTGACGTGTCCTTTGGGCTGGATCTCGACGCTCTTGCCACAGAACTTCAGCTTCGGGTGGACCGACCCGTGGAAGACGAAATGCGGGCTGTCGGCGTGGAAGGCGGAGACTGGGGGGTGGTGGGAAACCTGAGGACATAGTGAAATTTATTTTAAAAAAGCTTGCATCCCACAGTGGTCGTCGCTGATAGGTGTAGAAAGTGTACTCGTATAATTATGATGCTGATGCATTAATATCGCATAGCCTCACCTTCAAAGAGAACTGGAACTTTATTTATAATAAAAAACGGGTTTTCATAACCCCATCGGTCCCCCCGGTCGTCTTTGTCGGGGGAAAAGAAGGTACAATAATGCTTAACCCGTGCTTATCCTTTTTTAGTATTGACTGGTACCTACGTAATCTTTTTTTCTATACCTGAGCCAGTAACATAAATATTTTTCTTGTTCTTCATCGTTATAATGGTACCTGTTCACAAACAGCTCTGAACTCGGGTCTCTCCAGCTCATAGGTCTCTCCGAGGAGAGGGTTGAACGGCTTGCCGAGCCGCTCCCAGTTGGAAGCCAGCGCGCTCACAGCGAAAGCTGTAAAGTAAATCATCGATAAGTGAAAAATGAGCAGCGGGAGAAAACAGCTTTACTGAGAATTGTCTGTATTTTTGTATTGAAGTAATAAGGTTTGGTATGCTTTAGCAAATGATTCACTGAGAACGAGTGCGACGTTAACTACAATGTTGGAAAATCACGATTTTCTACTGCTTTTCGGAATCGACTTATTTATTAATCGACTACTGTAATAAATCAACTAATTTATAAGAATAGGTCATGATATCTTGAATAGTATAAAAATATCGACATAAGAACTATAACAAAAATTAACATTTTTTCATAACGTAAAGGACGTTCTACCAAAGGACGTCTGAATTGCTGTTATCAATAAAGCTGCAGATCGTGCTACTCTAGCTTGAAGTTCTTGTTGTTTAATATATTTCGATGGTGCAAAACAGTTATAATCTATCTATCATGATCGTGGCAAGTGGAAAAGTCTAAAACATTTGAAAGCGGCAAATAATCCCTGTATAATTGAAACACTTAATGCCTTTGATGATGACACCGCTGTGTTTGAATGCAACACTGCGCTATGCGTGTTACGCTAGCATAAGTACCTAGTTTTAGAGAACCCTAGTATCTAGATAAACCTAACATAGGATTTAAGATACTACTAACCAAAATATGTATTTTTCTTGAATCAATAAATGCTATCTATCTATCTTTGCCCATAACCATCGCCGGAAATTGCCCAAGTTCTTCCGTTCCCGACTAAGGAAACTAACATGAGTTCCTTACCAGCAATATACTCCATCCGATGCACAGGATCCGTCTGCTCGGCCGCCATCCGCAGCAGATGCGCGTACTCCAGGTACTCCAGCATGCGCTGGAGGAAGGACAGCGGCTCGTTGAAGACCACCGGCATCGTGATCTTGGAGAGCTCCTTGCCGACGCAGTTCTTCAAGACCGACCACAGGGAGAAGTCGCCTCGGCTGAACTGAGCGACGGGGAGTGTGCTTCTGCGGGAGGAGAAATCAAATCAGTTCAGTTATTTGTAAAATTTATCATGTCATTTTAATTTATCGTATATTTCCTCATCACACATCACCTAAAATTTACAAAATCACGTTTGCAGTTCAATTTTAAATTTTGATTACTTTTTTTCCCGTCCAGATCAAACAGATCAAGAAAAATTTAGGTAGTGCTTCTAGAGTCTTTGTTAAGCACAACGAACAAAGACAGGGAACATCAGAAAAGTAGGTAATAGAGGTTTTGTTTACCACTGCTCTACGTCTATTATTTCATTCCGAGCCTGCACGAACAAAAGGTCCATTTAAACCAGTTTTCAGCATCTCAGAAGGGATGGTATCGTGACCCTTGAAATGAGGCCAAGGGCGTTCTCCCCTTCAAATTGTTGGGTTTCCCTCCCTTTGCAAGTTTAAATGTCCCTAACCTACCCTTCAAAGGTTTACGAATTCCGGGAAAATTCTTTGGAAATGTTCTGTCAAAAGTTAAAGAATGTTTCAAGTAAGTAGTAGTTACCTATACCATCCTATACTCGGATTTAGAATCATAGATATTTCTTGTAAACAATGACATTTGTGAATAAAAATTTAACAAAAACTGATATAATAGATAACAACTGACTATAATAAATAACAACAGGGTAATAAGAAGCTAAGAACTAAAATCCAAACAACACTTTAGTGATTTAGTTCAACAGACGCTTACACTTAGCTTGTCACTTTTCCATGATATAGAGCTCATAATTCATTTCTATTATTACAAATCTAATCTAACACTGTAATATTTTAGTTTTATCCATGCGTGAAAGAGTAACAAACATGTCAAGAGTTAAACTTCAACAATACTATCCAATTTTCCCAAGAAAACCCTTCAGGATGAGCTGCTCCAGTTTTCCTTGGAGTTTTTAATTAAGAGACCAACTGGCGAAAAGGCGGAGGTTGTTTGAATAATTGAGAAGATGAATTGGCTCTACTCTTGTACCCTGACATTGACAGATAACCTTCTCACTGGGAATGAGCGTAATAATTGCTTTGTCTAGAAAAATATATCATGGCATTCATTATTTGCGTTAACGTTTCCTAGAATTATTTCTCTTGGAGGGCTTTTAATGTAATGAATGTTTCTCTGATCGTCATCTTTATAATGAGCATGGTTTATTGATTATGAGTTTTCGACAAGCTAAGATAGACTATCGCTAGGTACTATTTGCAGCACTAAGTCCAGTCTGCACTCATTTAATATCAAACTCTATAAACACGTGCATAAAAGTTTCTAATCATTTGTAGCTTGTACAGCAGTCTTAGATGTTGGTAACAATCAAAAATCTTCCTTAAAGATTTTACCAAAGAAATGTTTCGATTCGATACGATTTGATTCCACCAAGAAACAAGGTAGGACCTATCGGAGTTAACAATAAACACTGCCTTGCTTCTTCTGTAATCAAAGAAGCAATTTCTTGTGAGAATTTGCTCGAACAACCACGCAGAATTTCCCTAACAGGTTCTACCAAAAAATGTTTAGATAGCTTTGGTTCCACCAACAATCTAGGTTGGATTTATCCAAGTAAGCAATAAACACTGCCTTCCTTCTTATGTAAACAAATAGCAAGCACCTTGTTAGTATTTGCTCGAACAACCACGCAGTTGGTAACGATAAAAAATCTCCCTCACAGATTCTAACAAAGAAATGTTTGGATAGCTTTGGTTCCACCAACAATCAAGGTTGGATTTATCCGAATAAACAATAAACACTGCCTTCCTTCTTATGTAAACAAATAGCAAGCACTTTGTGAGTTGCTCGAACAACCGCGCAGTATCTTCCGTGTACTGATCTCTCCCTCGGGCCACAATTATCCCTCTACCTGTTGTAATAATATGCTTTGCTACAGCCAACTCCCGTATGCACTGTTGTGTAAATAAATAATGGTAACTACTGGTAACTACAACTACAACTGGTAGACTATCATATAGCCCCAATGGAGTAAATAGTATACTAAACATTTTCTTCTTCGCTTTTACGTATTCTCTAAATAACCGATTCACATATCAAGACCCGGAATTCTGCATTTTCATTCTAGGTATAACGATTTTAATGAAATCTCACTTGAGCCTTACGTCCATCAAATCTGACAAAAATAGTATGAAACTCTGAGCGCTGTCACTCAACTGGAAAAAGCTGGACATTTGAAATTTGAACTCTTCAAAACTATAAAACAAATACCAAGACAAAGGATCTACAGCCGATCGAAATTTCAACCTTATAACCTCAATATATGATTCAAGAAAAAATAGGAATCTACAAAGTGAAGTAAAAAATACGAGGTGCGAAATCTAAAGCCTGCTCCCGCTGCCTTCCCGGCGAGCGGCGCTGTTCAAGGTTAGCTTTCCGATCAATACCCACCTGCCATACTGCCACTTCGGAGCTACTTCGCAGCGTTGTGGATTTTATTACTGTGGGTTCAGAGCATATATTACCATGGGGAAGTGAAAAGAGCTATATAATGACGATGTATCAGCACGCTTTGAGATGGAAAACGTAGGTTAATAAATGAGTTAGGAAACAATTAAAAGACGCCCTAGTGAAATAAGTACTTAATTATAAAGTTACGTAATACTGGTGAATAAACATATCAAAGAAAATAGGTACTTATATTATTATATTCGATTAGCATTATTTTTCTTTCCCTATTACCATTTTTTTGGTAGGTACCAAGTGGACGATACAGTCGGAATTATAACTTAATCTGTGTCTTCCAGCTGTTTTCCCGCCCACGGGACTAATGGACCATCAATATTGAAAAAACGACACTTTTTCCGATTCAGTAACGTTTATTTTCCTTTTAGGAGCGGCTTTTTAGTGGATAGAAAAATCAAGATGACTCCTTTGGGAACCGTTAGGTGTCAGATAAATTTTTGTTTCATAGACTTTATTTTTGGCGTTATTTTTTTGTATTTTCATACACTTTTTATTCAGGAATTCTGCGGCAAGTAGGATTCTAACATACACCCTTTTCTTCGTTAGTAATTAATCCAACAAGAGATATAATACTCAATAATATCAACTACAAACAATCCTAATAAAGTTATCAAGCAATTGTTTTTCATAATAGGAACCAGAAGCTCCACTTTCTTTGGGACTAGATGATGCTGTGAGAAAAGTTATACATTTTACGCTTATAATAAAAAACAGCTACATTTCATTCCACTGTTTCCATCTCAACGTATTTCTCCTTTTAGGGTTGGCAAGACATGGGTCGGGTAGAGCGTGCCAGACCGAAGGGTCGATGACGACCTTGGACCGCGTTAGAAAAAGGTTTCGGATTAGCCTCTGGTTGATCGGGCTGTCACAGAGGCAAGCGATTGCCTTGTGGCCCGCATGGATACTTACTAAATTAAATATAACTCAGTAGGTTAGTAGAGGCACGAGAACGATAAATATTAATAGTAATTCTTATAAGCAAAATCGGAAATTGGACAATAATAGATTTTAGTTGTTAATATTACAATTTAAGGATGATTTGAATCGTGCATGATAAACTTTCAATTGACTTTTAAGGTACTGTATAGATAGAATAATTCAAGATAGTTATAATTGCATATATTCCCTATTTCAATTTGACATTGTACACATAAATTAAATAATACAGTGCTACGCCAACGGTAAGGATAAGAGTAATCATTTCTGAAGTGAACTAAAACCACAAGCTTAGCTTTATTCCACATAAGTTTCAGATAAAGCTAAGCCAGCCGGATAGCCTAGGTACCGCTTAGCAGCTCTTTAGTGCCTTAATTTACCCCTCTTTCCTCAGTCCAAAAGGGGGTCTAGAGGAGGAAAGGGGGTGTTATGGGGAGGAAAGGGGTGGAAATCAAATTGCAAACCGCTCGCAGCTAATCAAATAGAGCTTGAAGCTGTAGTAGTCATGTTCACTAGGGGCTTGAGGTTTCCGGTAAATGGGGATTGCATGAGTATTTAATTTACGATACACTGCGAGTTTAGATTAACGTTTTTTCAGGGAAATGTACTAATAAGTAGCTTTATACAAACGTATTATCTACACTTTTCATCCAAGGAGGTGAAAACAAGTCTAAATCTTGAAATTGTACTAAATTAAGTTACGGTGGATATAAAAAATGACCACTATAAGACGAAAATTTATGAGATCAACCAATCAACAATTATAATGCACCGGGAGTAAAACCCACATGCTTTGCCGCCACTGCTACAAAGTGGCCACTTGTATCACTGCGGTCTGCGGTAGTGTTACATAACAAAAATGCCTTCAAATGGCTGCTATCAAACTAGTATATTGATCAACTTACAAACAACTGCCAGCAAACATCCATTATGACTTTGTTTACGTCACCAATGTTTATAATTTTACTCGTAATTTCACTTTTAAACCGTTTTATTAATACTAGGCATATCTCTTAATTAATATTGTATAATTTTGCACACCAGAGCTGGTTAGCTGGTAAGTCGTCGCATGTGACGAATGTAAAATAAGCATACCAACCTGTAACCCGTTGTCTGCAAATAAATGTTTTTTTTTTTTACCTTGTACTGTATTGATATATACAATATGTGCACGCACTTTTAAAGCCTAACTTGGTTACGCCAGTCATCTCAGGGCGCACCAGAGTAAATAAAACGAAGCAGAATTAGTGTCGCCCTAGCCAAAATCGTCAAGGAGGACATCATCACCTACATTATGTATGTTCTTATGTACTACAATCGATAGTACTCAACTCATCTTAAAACTAAAATGGACGTTCGTCGTACACCAAGCTTTGTCACAATTTCACTGAAATATTACTGAGTACGAAACTATTTAAATTACTTCAAAAGCCCGATCGGGAAAATTTTACTAAGCTGAAATTTAGCTATCCAATAAGCCTAAGCTTATGCTTTTGCACAATCCCAATAGAAAGTCTGACTTCGAATATTGAATAATTTATTGTTCTGAGTAAAGGCTCATGCAAAATGCAAGCTGCACTGGAATGTTATGCAATATTCATGCTTCGTACGTTTTACTTGATCCCTGAGTAATTCTGAGTGCTAGATTAAATTTTAAAGCTAACCACGTAAGAAATACATATTTTCTAAGCTACTTGAGCTCCACATAAAAATAAGAAAAAAACTAATAACATTGCTAAGTTCTGAGAGGTTCGTGATGGGAAAACTATTATCACAACAAAATGAACCGAAAATCTAAATATCCTTATCCTTAATATATATAATAATCATATTAAGAAAAATCAAATCTTCATTTTATAAACGCGAATATTTATATAGATGTTGGTTACTATTCATGTAAAAACTGAACGAATCGGGCTGAAACTTCGAAAAGACGTCTTCTAGCTCTGACTAACACACATAGGCTTTTCATCCCATGAATCAGTTCCCATGGGATAAAATATTTCCATAAAAAGAACGCATGCGAATCCGCGGGCCTATATTTGTTTACGAGTAGACTGTTGGACAAGCAAACTGCAATTCGCGTAGCTTCTGCTACGCCGTAGTCCTCTACGGCTACAATGTAGCAAATGTTATTTCGTAGAAGAGTGCTACGTTTAGCCGTAGAGGAGAGCTACGACGTAGCAAATGCTACGCCATAGATGAGGAAAACACCGTAGCGGCACGCGACAACATACCTTTCAAAATATCCACTTTGCCTTCATCTCATCTACGTTCCTCAACTGTGATAATAATATAACTCATGTTCACGCAAAAATTTCCCATAAGTAATTTAATCTTCCAATCCAATTTCAACGACCGAAATCTTTTCAACCACGTCAGTACATACAAAAGCGTCTAATCTAATTCGTTATTCATCTCATAAATATGAAAATGGTCTCGTTATCGCTAATGTCTTGTTTCTAAATGGATTCGGGACAGATCGATTCCGACCTTGGGAAGGGACCCAATGTGATTGAAATACAGCTGAGTTTCATGTATTTCAATTTGGTATGCTCTTTTGTGTATTTTTTTGTTTGTTTGGGTTAACATGGGTGAGCATCGCTATCGCTGAGCGATAAAACTCTAAAATGTTCAAATAGTTACAAAATAAATTATGACAACTATTTTTATAATTTTTTTCTTGAATATGATATAATATATTTGATCTTAACTTTTTCGATTGTATTTTTAGACGACGCCATGAAATTTTAAGTAAGAATTGTAAAGTTTTATACCTATTTTAATTGTTATTTTAAGTTTTATTTGTTGTGTATTAGTTTTTAGTGGCAAAAAAAAATATAAATTATTGGTAACTATTTTGAAAACGCCTATTTACGCATATTTTTCTGAAACTATTAAGTACGCACGTAAGTACGTGTATTAACAACAATTTATTTCGGTAGGCATATTTATAACGGCTGTGTTTTTCCCTTATTTATACTGCCAAATGAATTCTTTATCTTCAAATACGTTTCCATTGATTCTATCAGAACAACTTTCTTACAATAACAAATCAATAGCGAAGCGCGATGTAACTTCGATGCTTCTCATTCTTAACTGCGCATTGCGCATGACAGGTTCCATACCACTTGTCCATTCCACGTAAAAATGTATCTAGGTATCAATCAAAAACATAGCTCTCAGGATTGATATGGCTGTAGGTAGGCAATAAAGCTCGCAAAACTGATAACCGTTGGGGTTCTCAACTCAAGTGGCAATCGCGATGCAACCAAATGGATTGTTGGGAGTAATCGCGTTCTCTAGCACCTAACTCGAGAACTATATAAGTACTCAACCAAAATCGATCAAAGGAAGAATAACTTATATTATTTAAAAAAGTAAAAGAACTTTTCTGACGTATAAGGTCCTATAAGGAAATAAACCACTGTGACTTTCCAGACAATCAGTCTCAACTATGCTAGCAAATCCATCGTATAAAATCATGAATACAAAGTATGTAGTAATAGTATATGCCCACGGCTTCGCACGCGTTGTTTACAACAAAAATTATTTTTTCAAGTATTTCAATTACACGCTGATTTATGGGATGAAGAATATATAGAAGAATATATGGCTAACACTATATCTATTAAAATTTTGTTTTTGAGTGAAATAAAAACAAACTTCCATCATCTATAGTTTCGCGTTTATAATATTACTTAGTAAGAAAAAGGAAATAAGAATATGTGGTATGAAAAATTGCGTCAGCTATGCCAGCTAAGCTCATCTAAGTTAATTTAGCTTAGTCTTAGTTTAGCCATAATTAATCATTAGTCTGCAGTTAATTCATTATTTTCAAATGCAAATATTATATTTCTAATATTTTTAAATTCTTCAAGAGTCTTCTTTGTTATTCAAATTACTAGTAACTTATTGGTAGAAATATAAGACTGACCTGTATTTCCCAAAGCTGCCACCATTCTCTTCCATCTTACTCCAACGCGCCGGTTCCCCGTCTCCCGCGACGGTCGGCGCTCTCTCTCTCACTCACTGATCACTTCACTTGTGTAAACTAATTTAGTCCCAATGTAAACAGAAGTAGGTTGTGAATTGTGTGTTCGGTTCAGTGTTATTTGGTGTCCATTATTGTGGTATTTTTAATTCTGAAAGGCACTGATTTTTAATTAAATTTTTAGGAAAAGATTCTTATTCAGCGACATTTCACTGTTGATCATAGGTTTATTGTATTTCTTAGATCAACCTGAAAGGTTCAAAATCATGATCTAACTAGAATGGGGTAAGAATAGGCCTTCTCGGTCCAAATATCCAACTAAGCCTGCATGGTTTAATAGATATACGTTAATTAAAAGCTCTATGAACCCCATGAGTAATAGATATACCTAAGATAAACAAATGGAAACCTTTCGAAACTTTGGAACCAAGTGTGTGAACGGGTAAACAGTCCCAAGGCAAACATATCAAGTTCCAAAATCAATAACCAACTACGTGCATTACCAAACTTGATAAATCTATCAAGGTTTCCAACTCTACCACGCTCCCAAGACTTTCAAAGCTTAAGTTTCCACTTGGGGTCTCTTGTACAGTTCGAAACTTATCGGTTGCGTAGGTATTTCACATCGTAGTAGTTAAGTAGTAAAATAAAAATAATAGCTATTTTAATACAGATTTTCTAATAAAGTAACGTCAATTACATACTTGAAAAAATGGTCCGAGTAGGTACCTAGGTTAGTTTTGTACAACTTTTCATGTCTACTAAACAATCCATGAATTCACTCAAGACTACCGCAAGCCATAACCGCGGATTTCAGAGGTTAATTTACCAACATTCTTGGCTTGTGGAGCAAAGGTACATACTTATTACCGCAATTTAACGTAACTTAGACCGACAATGAAAACTATTTACTGTAGGGATGAGGCTAAAGTGCCTCGTAAGTACATCTCTGAGTAGCAATGACCTACAACTTTTAACTTTTACGGGAAAAAATCTATTATTTTACGGCAACATGTTTGTTTATTTTGCACAGAAATTTGACTGACGTTATCTAATTTGCTAATTTCGTATGAATTATAATGTCATCATGAACGAAGACTAGAAAGGAAAAGGTTTCAGAAACTCCTTGATATAATAAATACTAGCTGCGCCCCACGGCTTCACTCGAGTGGAAATAGATGAAAGTAGCTTATGTAGTGATGTAAATTCGAAATTTCAGACCGATCCGTTCATTAGTTTTGGCGTGAAGAGGTAACAAACATCCGTCCAACCATCCCAACTTTAGCATGTATGCCATAATTAGTGTGATATATCTATCTAATTTATGTATGAAGAAAAAACCTAATAATTTTAAGTGCTACCAATGAGGAGCTCGAGATGAGAAGACGTTGTACCTACATTTTTTCAAAATCTCCTCATCTCGAACGTTCATACATAGGTATTTTCGAAAAATCCCGTCTGGGGTAACATGCAGTTTACACCATTCAGTTAACTGCATATTGTGTATAATGATTTTGTAGCACTGTCTTTTTTATTTATTTTTTGTAAATATCACAATATTAGCTATAATTTTTACTTGATAGTTTTTCAGTTTTTTGTGTATTTATTAAGCTCGTGATGTCCACTCGGGTCCTAACGGAAGACCAGGCGCTGGTTTGGTGCCTTACGGAGCCTAAGCCAGCATTAGTTGAGTTAGGGTCATTTTAGAACGTACCTATGTATGTATGTATCTCCTATTTATAAGTCTGTTGTTTGTGTCGCTGTTTTAATGAAACTGAGCTACCTTTAGACTGTTTGCAACTGTCTGCAGTTAGCTCAATGGTTTCAATTATATAATAGTTGTAATTCTTTTTTCTATTCCTTGATTTTAATTTTCATTGTTAATACATGTATATATAATAAATGTTATTATATTCTACTCTTATGTGTGAGTAAAAATATTTCAAGTCAAATAACTCAACTCGCCTGCTCGTGACGCTTCTGATACGAGTCTCGAGCGAGAGAAGAGAACAAAGCATTGCGGAGGAGATACCTATCTCACGTTTCTCCCACACATATTGAGGGCTCAGAGATTGTAGGTAGTATTACGAGAAATGTTTTTGTAAATGTAGAGCGAGGGGTAGATTAATGTTTTTGCTGTTGTGGGCTTATTAGTATTTTTTAAATTGAAGAAATAAAGAATTTTATTTTTGGTCTTTGTTTTAACCAAAATACAAGAGAAATATTATAGATGAGCGAATGTATGAGGTACATACATGCATACTTTACCGATCGCAGTAAGAATGAGATTTACGTCATATTTCTCATATTTTAAAAAGGTGCTTCTAACCTTGGCTTTGCTTGGCAGGGGGTAGCTTATATTTACCTAAAAGGTATTACTATATAGTCTATAATATAGCAAGGTGCCACATTAAATATGTGCACCTACTAAGTTTGTTTTACATTTTTACTTTTCTTTTTTACTGCAGGATATAAAAATAAAGTATTTAGGTAACTTCGTAGTGTACTCTGGATGTAGCGACCTCTTACGTGACGTGAGCTGAACCACAAGGCTTACACTTCAGTTAAAGACGCATAATAAAAAGTGACCTCGGAGCTTAAGTTACCCTACCTGACAGCCTGTCCAGATAGGGTGCTTTACGCGCGAGTGCCTGTCCAGATAGGGTGCTTTACGCGCGAGTGCCCTCGCGCGTAAGCAAGCACTCGCGCGTTCTCCAGATACTAGAGCGCTATACATTCCGTCCAGATGCTGCTGCGCGATTCCTTGCTCGCGCGTAAAACGCGAGCAACGCGCTGGACTCTCGACTCGCGCGTGTTGCGCGCGAGTCGAGATACTCGGGCGCCATTGCTGCGTCCAGTGGTGCGCGCGATTCCAACGCGAGTGGAAGTATTTGAAACAAAAATGGAGACCGATAATTTTGACATATTTTGACAATTTTGGTATGCCAGCCACAACACGACTGCTTTGTCTCGCTTCATGTTTATAACTGTCCCTGGGTCCCTCCCATACAAATCGCGCGTAGGAGCGCGCGTAAAACGCCGCATCTGGACGCAATATAAATGGAAACGCGCGAGGGCACTCGCGCGTAAAGCGCCCTATCTGGACAGGCTGTAAGTGCTTCTTATATCCTCTACATGGCGCATAGCTAGCATTACGACAAATTGTGAACGCAAAAAAGAAGATCACGTGACACTTCTTCCTAGATCACACAAACGCTGGTTTCAACAAACATCTGTACATAAAGACAATATCCGACATAAACTGTCGGTCGAAAGACTCCGGGTATGTGGGCCAGTTGGGCCGTAGTGGTACAGGGAAGAACTTCCTGAGTTACCATTTGGTGAAAATTCTACCTTTATCTCCAAACTGGAACTTTAGGTACAACTACGAGTACCTTCTTGGTTAAAATTCCAGAGTCATTTCATAATAATACTAAATAATAATAATACAAATGCCTATCGGTTTAATCAAATAATATAATAATACTAATACTAATGCTGGACAATCCACAAAATCTACCCAAGCTTGAGTCATGGGTAATAAATGACTAATCTACAAACTTAATTCATCAATTTATGAACTTATGTTATACCAATATTGTGTAATGTAAGAGTAGCTAACATTTGAAATGAGCCCTTGTTGCTAGCAATCATTTAGCTGATCAATAAGTGAAATGGCCACTTTAGGTAACTACGGTCAGCTGGCTGGCAAGGCGCCAGCGAAGGTAGCCGGGTCGATGCGGTGCGTCATTCAACACTTTCCATTAGCATTTGAGAAGATTTAGGTCTCTGTGGATATAGGTTACCACAGGTTTCGTCTGGTATTTTTCAGATCAAATGAAAATTAAAAGTCGTAAAGCATAAATAACAACTATCGACCCGCCTCGGCTTCGCACGGTAGGTATTATTATACGTATAAAACCTTCCTCTTGAATAACTATCTATTAAAAAACGCATCAAAAACAGTTGCGTAGTTTTAAAGATTTAAGCATATATAGGGACAGAGAAAGCGACTTTGTTTTATACTATGTAGTGATAATACATAAAAAAACATAATTAGTTGTGACATAAAGAAGTAACATAGTTCCATTCAAACTTTAGCATTTATAATTAGACGTAAGAAACTGATGAGCAATCGGAAAACAAACAAAGAAAATAAGCCTAAGAAAAATCACATGAAAGAACGGGCCATTCTTTGTTTGGATAAAGAATTAGCCCAAGGTTTTATTTTTTATTTACTTCGAGCTCAAGGAGTTTCCCAAAGGCTGCTAGATTTGGGTAAACAGACCACGTTTTAGTTTGCTGAAATTGGATTAGGTAGATTGAACAAACTCTAGGCGAGGTCGGGTTAGAATGAAATGACATCATTTTATAGAAAAAATGTGGAATTCAAGATAAAAATACATTTATATGACCAATAACACTTCAAATACTTCGTTTCCTTAGGACATCAACTCATTAATCAGTAGTTTTCATAGTGAATTCCTAAAAGTAGGTACAATTGTTCTATAGAAGTAAACTTTTTTAGTTTGGAAAAGTTCTAATTCACTATTGATAGGTAGTTGAATTATTCCTGAGTATACAATACAATACAACTATTGCACTTGCACACAAGTTTTAGCTACTACTGCGATTTTTTTCAATTAAGTACTGGTACTGAGATTTTTGATGATTTTTTTACAAAAACTAAAACCTTATTCAAATTTCTGATTATTTATACCTTATTATTTTTAGGTTTTCCTGGATAAATAGTAATCCATCATTATCTCTGTTAAAAAGAAAAAGATTCATCGAAATCGAACAACAATGGCGAAGATAGAAAAAAGCACACAAAAACATAGGTACAAGAGAATTGAGAACCGCCTCCTTTTGTTTTTCGTCGGTTGAAAATGGTAGCACCACTGAGAAGCGTGGGTGATTCTCGCGAAATCCAATTAAGTAGGTACTTTCTGTGTTCATTTTCCCGGAGAACATTTTACTCGTCTTCTGAAAGCTTGTTTTAATTTAAGTAAAGGAAAAGTAAAAATTCACTTAAAATAAAGTTTAATATGCCCAGAATGCAAATAACTTTATCCCCTTAGCTAACTTATACCTACGTAAATACAAAAGTTACCTTGTCTGTTCGACTTCTTTTATGACTAAACGGACGAATGGATCTTGGAGAAATGTAAAAAAAGAATCTCGTGTGTGCAATAAAGTATTTTATATGTATCTATCTATCAATAAAGTACAAAATATACAAAAGTAGCGACCCGCCCCGGCCTCGCACGGATGTATTATACACGGTGTTGGTGTGAACAGTGTTATCCTTGAAACCAGAGTCCATGTATCATGAGTCCAAAACCGATGAGAAATGGTTAATGCCTATTTTAGTTGCGCAGGGTTTTGATATTTCATGTCTTCGATAACCCAAGAACCGCGCTCCGCTCGAATCGTAACTTCATAACTTTCCCGTCATACGTTCCTGGCTCAGGACATTCGAAAATAGCTACCTACTCTAACATTATTTTCCAGGCAAGATAAACTGTTTAAAACCAAGTAAAATTCACAGAATAATCAAAAGACTCACCTAAATGTATGAATTATCCAGCATTGGTTATTTTTATTTATAAAAAAGACAAGTAAGTTATAATAACATATTAATACAATTATACACTTTCGTCGAAATGTAGGTTCACGTTAGTATTACTGTGTATACATGTGTAGTCAATAATCTTTAGGTGGTTCATAAAATATAACGACATAACTTTATGATTTACTATAAAGTGAAGCGGTCTGGGTGTTCTTAGCAGTCGTCAACGTCACAAAATATTTTTTAGGGTATCGTATTCGAAAGATGAAAACGAAATTCTCTCTCTGTCTTTCCGTCTGTTCATCTGTCAGAGGTATCTATGATTAATGAACTGTAAAACAGCATACTTATAATAAAAAAATAATCAAATTAAAAGGGCCGCTCCCAGGTAGCCTTCCGTTCCTAGCGACCGCGACGCGCGACCGCGACGCGCGACCGCGACCGGGTCGCGCGACCGGTGGGTGTGGCTCCATATGAATTCATACAAAACCGGTCGCAGTAGCCTTCCGTTCCTAGCGACCGCGACGCGCGACCGCGACGCGCGACCGCGACCACGCGACCGCGACCGCGACGCGCGACCGAAATCTGGTCGCGCGACCCACTGCTTTGTATGAATTTGTATGGAGCACTAAACACAAGGCGCGACCGCGGTCGCGCGACCGGTGGGCGTGGCCAGCGACCCAAGGGTCGCAGCGACCCGGTCGCGTCGGAGGCAGTGGCGCCGCGCGACGCAGGCGAGAAGCCTTTCAAAATGGCGCCGTTTTCATCACACGAGGACATGATATTAATAGAATTAGTCAATAAAAACCCTTTTTTCGGAGGCATGGATAATAACATCTATACTTATAATAAAACTGTAACAGGTCAAATTCTGTACATTGAAGATATTTTGAAAATTTTTTTTGGAGGGCACTCTATTATCGATACTCAAGCCAAAACTGTAATTTTTTTCATTCATGTCTGTCTGTCTGTCTGTCTGTCTGTCTGTCTGTCTGTATCGTAAACGCGCATCACGCCGAAACTACTTGATGGATTGAAATGAAACTCGGCATGATTATAGGTCATACTACGAGGAAGGACATAGGATACTTTTTATCCCGGAATTCAGTAAGGTTCTCATGGGAGAGGGTATGAAAGTAAAGTTCCTTTACCGCGCATCACGCCGAAACTGCTGAATGAGTTGGAATGAAACTCGGGACGATTTGAGTTCATACTACAAGGAAGGACATGGGATACTTTTTATCCCGGAATTCGGTAAGGTTCCCCTGGGAGAGAGGGTGAAAGAAAAATTCTTTAACCACGCATCACGACGGAAGTGAATGAATTCGAATGAAACTTGGGACGATTGGACATGGGATACATTTTATTCCGGAATTCAGTTTGCTTCCCCTGGGCTATACGGGTTTTCAAAAATTTCTCACAGCATCTGAACGACGCGTGTGTACGCGTCGTTCAGATGCTGTGAGAAATTTTTTAAAACCCGTATAGCCCAGGGGAACCAAACTGAATTGAACTGATAAACGCGTAAGTTTGTAAGTATGAATGGATAGATGGATGGATAGATTGATAGATGGATGGATGTTTGTTACTCTTTCACGCAAAAACTGCTGAACGGATCTGGATGAAATTTGGCACAGAGATAGATTATAAGCTGGAATAACACATAGGCTTTATTTTATCCTGAAAATCCCACGAGAAATGGAATTACGCAAGTAAAATAGCGAGTACTCGAAATACTAATCATGCGCAGACGAAGTCGCGGGCACCAGCTAGTACTTAATAAGCATATAATTTTTCTAAATTATATGCTGATTTTTAAATTAATCATTGATTGATATTATGTTTGGAAATTATATATGTTGCGTATATCGCTCTCGTGTTAGTGCACGTGACCTTAAACAGCTGAGTGAGTTGAGGTTGATTGGATATTCGGGCGCTTATATACCTAAAGTTGGCGAGAAGACATGACATGGAGTGGTTGAAACCACCTCTTTCTCTGGAATTCTTTCCCGGGAACTCCTGGGATTTCGGAATTTTCTACAATGTTGGTTTCTTTTCACCGGAATCTTACATAAAGACGAATTATAAGACACTTTTATTCCGACGTTTTTTTTACTTAATTCAATATTCTCGGAGAAATTAAAATTTTTTCCCAAATCCGTTTTCTAGATGAAATATAAAACACTTTTCTTGATACGCATTTATCATTTATTTGATAATTGCGTACGAATAATAGAAATAGTTATTATTTTAAAAAATATCATAAAAGTCGATGTTTTCTGAGATAACACCAAACTTATTTTGTTCCATATTTTCCGTAATTATCAAGGGTCGTTTTTAAAGTCCATAATGTGGTAATAAAACAATAGTAAAATATGAGTGTTATTTTCAATAGTTTATATATTAGAAAAAAATATTATCGGAAAATAGGTATTGACTTTATTAAAATGTATAAGAATAAAAGTTGTCTTATTTTTCGTCTAGGCATAAGATTATTTACGGCAAAACAAAACATTATCATGAATTTGAGAAAATTTGGTCGAAATCATTTAAATAAAAACTTTTTTCTCCGGAAATATTGATTTTAGTGAAAAACGCATATGAATAAAAGTTTCTTATAATTCGTCTATCAATACGATGCCAGCGAAAATACATCAACATTCTAGAAAATTCCAGAATTTCCGGGAACTCGTTCCCGGAGGCTCGATTCCCGGAAGAGATGGTTGTAACTGCTCTATGTTGTGTCTTTTTACCAACTTTAGGTAAATAAGCGCCCGAATATCCGATCACTGTGATCACTTTGCATTGTACTTTGGGTGCAAAATACAAGGCTTTGTTTTTGTAATTTATTTATTTTTGCTTTTAAAAATGATTTATTCGAGTTGATATGTTTTCCTAGTGTTGAACTATGGGTGTGTAACTAGATAAAAAAATAAAAATTTCAAGAAAGGTTAATTTTTTTTCGAGAAATATGTTCAGAATAATAGTCTGATTGCTACCCTTCATTTTTCGATAGTAGTCTTTTTACACCCTGTATAACATATTTTTTAAGTTTGGTCCTTCATTTTTGTTACACCCTGTACAGGCGACCATGGTCGCATGGTCGCGCGGTCGCGGTCGCGCGTCGCGGTCGCAGGTAGCCTTCCGTTCCTAGCGACCGCGACGCGCGACCGCGACCGCGCGACCGTGCGACCATGGTCGCCTGTACAGGGTGTAACAAAAATGAAGGACCAAACTAAAAAAATATATTATTATACAGGGTGTAAAAAAATTATCTTTGATAATTATCAATATAAATATATGTTGATAATTGTCTTAGATAAATATAATCGGAAATATTTAAATTGCCCCTTACATTTTTTGTATTGTTTTGGTGTATCAAAATACAAAAATTCAAAATTATAAATTAAAGCATAATCAGAGATTTCTTTACTAAATCGAAATTACGACAGTTGCCTTAATTTACCTCATTTAATTATAGTATCATTAGAAAAACCTATTTGCTTGAGCCTATCCTTATCTTTCTTCCATTAAAATTTCGTTCCTAGTATAGAATAAATAAATATTCGAAAATTTAAAATAAATCTTATCTTTACATGACTTTAGATGACATAGTGAGCTATGTCATCTAAATATAGTTAAATGATCTTTACCTACCTTAATTAAAAAATTGTTGAAATTAAAATACACCATTACTTACTTGGTTTATTCAATGACTTGGCAATTCCTTCCCAAATATTCTCCCTCACAATATTATCTCTATATGACTGAAGCCTTACATCATATAGAGGTATGGGAGGGTTTTTATTTGCTAATTCGATTAATTTCTCGTCATCGTGACTTAGAAACGACGCCACAGACGCAGTGCTCTTCGCAGTGCGTCGCGCGACGGCACTGCCTCGGTCGCTGCGACCCTAGGGTCGCTGGCCACGCCCACCGGTCGCGCGACCGCGGTCGCGCCTTGTGTTTAGTGCTCCATACAAATTCATACAAAGCAGTGGGTCGCGCGACCCAAATTCGGTCGCGCGTCGCGGTCGCGCGTCGCGGTCGCTAGGAACGGAAGGCTACCTAGGTAGCCTTCCGTTCCTAGCGACCGCGACGCGCGACCGCGACGCGCGACCGCGACCGGGTCGCGCGACCGGTGGGTGTGGCTCCATATGAATTCATACAAAACCGGTCGCAGTAGCCTTCCGTTCCTAGCGACCGCGACGCGCGACCGCGACGCGCGACCGCGACCACGCGACCGCGACCGCGACGCGCGACCGAAATCTGGTCGCGCGACCCACTGCTTTGTATGAATTTGTATGGAGCACTAAACACAAGGCGCGACCGCGGTCGCGCGACCGGTGGGCGTGGCCAGCGACCCAAGGGTCGCAGCGACCCGGTCGCGTCGGAGGCAGTGGCGCCGCGCGACGCAGGCGAGAAGCCTTTCAAAATGGCGCCGTTTTCATCACACGAGGACATGATATTAATAGAATTAGTCAATAAAAACCCTTTTTTCGGAGGCATGGATAATAACATCTATACTTATAATAAAACTGTAACAGGTCAAATTCTGTACATTGAAGATATTTTGAAAATTTTTTTTGGAGGGCACTCTATTATCGATACTCAAGCCAAAACTGTAATTTTTTTCATTCATGTCTGTCTGTCTGTCTGTCTGTCTGTCTGTCTGTCTGTATCGTAAACGCGCATCACGCCGAAACTACTTGATGGATTGAAATGAAACTCGGCATGATTATAGGTCATACTACGAGGAAGGACATAGGATACTTTTTATCCCGGAATTCAGTAAGGTTCTCATGGGAGAGGGTATGAAAGTAAAGTTCCTTTACCGCGCATCACGCCGAAACTGCTGAATGAGTTGGAATGAAACTCGGGACGATTTGAGTTCATACTACAAGGAAGGACATGGGATACTTTTTATCCCGGAATTCGGTAAGGTTCCCCTGGGAGAGAGGGTGAAAGAAAAATTCTTTAACCACGCATCACGACGGAAGTGAATGAATTCGAATGAAACTTGGGACGATTGGACATGGGATACATTTTATTCCGGAATTCAGTTTGCTTCCCCTGGGCTATACGGGTTTTCAAAAATTTCTCACAGCATCTGAACGACGCGTGTGTACGCGTCGTTCAGATGCTGTGAGAAATTTTTTAAAACCCGTATAGCCCAGGGGAACCAAACTGAATTGAACTGATAAACGCGTAAGTTTGTAAGTATGAATGGATAGATGGATGGATAGATTGATAGATGGATGGATGTTTGTTACTCTTTCACGCAAAAACTGCTGAACGGATCTGGATGAAATTTGGCACAGAGATAGATTATAAGCTGGAATAACACATAGGCTTTATTTTATCCTGAAAATCCCACGAGAAATGGAATTACGCAAGTAAAATAGCGAGTACTCGAAATACTAATCATGCGCAGACGAAGTCGCGGGCACCAGCTAGTACTTAATAAGCATATAATTTTTCTAAATTATATGCTGATTTTTAAATTAATCATTGATTGATATTATGTTTGGAAATTATATATGTTGCGTATATCGCTCTCGTGTTAGTGCACGTGACCTTAAACAGCTGAGTGAGTTGAGGTTGATTGGATATTCGGGCGCTTATATACCTAAAGTTGGCGAGAAGACATGACATGGAGTGGTTGAAACCACCTCTTTCTCTGGAATTCTTTCCCGGGAACTCCTGGGATTTCGGAATTTTCTACAATGTTGGTTTCTTTTCACCGGAATCTTACATAAAGACGAATTATAAGACACTTTTATTCCGACGTTTTTTTTACTTAATTCAATATTCTCGGAGAAATTAAAATTTTTTCCCAAATCCGTTTTCTAGATGAAATATAAAACACTTTTCTTGATACGCATTTATCATTTATTTGATAATTGCGTACGAATAATAGAAATAGTTATTATTTTAAAAAATATCATAAAAGTCGATGTTTTCTGAGATAACACCAAACTTATTTTGTTCCATATTTTCCGTAATTATCAAGGGTCGTTTTTAAAGTCCATAATGTGGTAATAAAACAATAGTAAAATATGAGTGTTATTTTCAATAGTTTATATATTAGAAAAAAATATTATCGGAAAATAGGTATTGACTTTATTAAAATGTATAAGAATAAAAGTTGTCTTATTTTTCGTCTAGGCATAAGATTATTTACGGCAAAACAAAACATTATCATGAATTTGAGAAAATTTGGTCGAAATCATTTAAATAAAAACTTTTTTCTCCGGAAATATTGATTTTAGTGAAAAACGCATATGAATAAAAGTTTCTTATAATTCGTCTATCAATACGATGCCAGCGAAAATACATCAACATTCTAGAAAATTCCAGAATTTCCGGGAACTCGTTCCCGGAGGCTCGATTCCCGGAAGAGATGGTTGTAACTGCTCTATGTTGTGTCTTTTTACCAACTTTAGGTAAATAAGCGCCCGAATATCCGATCACTGTGATCACTTTGCATTGTACTTTGGGTGCAAAATACAAGGCTTTGTTTTTGTAATTTATTTATTTTTGCTTTTAAAAATGATTTATTCGAGTTGATATGTTTTCCTAGTGTTGAACTATGGGTGTGTAACTAGATAAAAAAATAAAAATTTCAAGAAAGGTTAATTTTTTTTCGAGAAATATGTTCAGAATAATAGTCTGATTGCTACCCTTCATTTTTCGATAGTAGTCTTTTTACACCCTGTATAATAATATATTTTTTAAGTTTGGTCCTTCATTTTTGTTACACCCTGTACAGGCGACCATGGTCGCATGGTCGCGCGGTCGCGGTCGCGCGTCGCGGTCGCAGGTAGCCTTCCGTTCCTAGCGACCGCGACGCGCGACCGCGACCGCGCGACCGTGCGACCATGGTCGCCTGTACAGGGTGTAACAAAAATGAAGGACCAAACTAAAAAAATATATTATTATACAGGGTGTAAAAAAATTATCTTTGATAATTATCAATATAAATATATGTTGATAATTGTCTTAGATAAATATAATCGGAAATATTTAAATTGCCCCTTACATTTTTTGTATTGTTTTGGTGTATCAAAATACAAAAATTCAAAATTATAAATTAAAGCATAATCAGAGATTTCTTTACTAAATCGAAATTACGACAGTTGCCTTAATTTACCTCATTTAATTATAGTATCATTAGAAAAACCTATTTGCTTGAGCCTATCCTTATCTTTCTTCCATTAAAATTTCGTTCCTAGTATAGAATAAATAAATATTCGAAAATTTAAAATAAATCTTATCTTTACATGACTTTAGATGACATAGTGAGCTATGTCATCTAAATATAGTTAAATGATCTTTACCTACCTTAATTAAAAAATTGTTGAAATTAAAATACACCATTACTTACTTGGTTTATTCAATGACTTGGCAATTCCTTCCCAAATATTCTCCCTCACAATATTATCTCTATATGACTGAAGCCTTACATCATATAGAGGTATGGGAGGGTTTTTATTTGCTAATTCGATTAATTTCTCGTCATCGTGACTTAGAAACGACGCCACAGACGCAGTGCTCTTCGCAGTGCGTCGCGCGACGGCACTGCCTCGGTCGCTGCGACCCTAGGGTCGCTGGCCACGCCCACCGGTCGCGCGACCGCGGTCGCGCCTTGTGTTTAGTGCTCCATACAAATTCATACAAAGCAGTGGGTCGCGCGACCCAAATTCGGTCGCGCGTCGCGGTCGCGCGTCGCGGTCGCTAGGAACGGAAGGCTACCTTTACAGATACGGGATTCACTAACCAACTGTGCCACGTAGTCAAGTAACCATAAAGTTGAAAATGTTTGCGACCTTCTACGAACTCTAGCGCCTTTGCGGTTAGCGCATCACGTACGGGAAGGCCGCGGGTTCATGTCTCGCCGAAGTGGTTCTGCTTTGCGATATTACTTTAATGTTTACTAGCAACCCGCCCCGGCTTCGCACGGTTTTATTATAAGCATAAACCTTCCTCTTGAATCACTCTATCTATTAAAAAAACGCATCAAAATCCGTTGCGTAGTTTTAAAGATTTAAGCATAGAAAGGGACAGAGAAAGCGACTTTGTTTTATACTATGTAGAGATAGTGATGTAGTGATACGATGATGGTACGGTACGGAACCCTTCGTGAGCGAGTCGTCTCGCACTTTGCGGTTTTATTATTCACGGTTTACGAACTTTGACCTTTTAGTCCATTGAAAAGTTACATTTGGGGTTGCGTTTTTTAGAGGACGCAATTTTATTTTTTTGATGTGTAGGGGGGGTCAGTATAAAACTAAAACCAAGTTTGTGGGGTCGCCACCCTTGTCCCACGGCCGCCATCTTGAAAATAGGGGTTGAAATGGTTTTTACGATATATCTCTTAAACGATTTATTTGATAAAAAAAAATTGGTAACGTTTTTTGTTGCAAATTAAATTCTCTACAACTTTAGTCCAGTAACTTTTTGTCGTAGAACTATAAATAAAAAAGTTATTAGCGAAAATCTTCAGAAATTCGAGAAAAAAAATATATTTTTCGATGTAACTTTTTTTTTATTATTTTACGAAAAAATGACATCTGACCATTATTGTAGATCGTTTTTTGAGGAACAACTTTTATTCGCATCATTTTTTCATTAAGTCAATAGCTAAGGTTTTACAGCGCTCCGAAGTGAGTACTGCGAGTATTTTTCAGTACTCTTAACTATACCTATATTATACGTGTGTACCAATAATGTCATCAGTTTTTTTTTGTTATTATAACTTTTTTAATTACAGATTTTGCAATATTATTAATAATTAATTATTGACTCTTTTCCCCACCACCCACGAGAAAGACCCTAGAGGCGCGTTTTTTTACGTGGTATGGGGATACCATAGGCATAATCCACGGTGATTTTCTATATTAGAACTACTCCGTCCTCAGTCGTTTCGATGGACCAGGCTGCGGCTCAGCAACTGATCGGCTTTCTGAATTAAATACCAGTGGGAGAACTGGAGAAGGAAGGGGTGTTAATATTGGCGGTTCATCATCAAAGTCATTTTCATTTATTAATTCTGAGAGTTCCATTACGTAGCTGCAAGTTTCTCCAGAACAATGGAAGCACACTGCAGAACATTTCAGTCCTGCTTTTCGACATCCACATATCGCTACACAGTTTCCTTTGCATTTGCAAAAGATCAATTTTAGAAGCTCAGGGGGTGCTGGAGGTTTAGAGTTCTGCACTGGCATCAATAATGTTCCACATTTTTTCCAGCCTCAGTCTTCAGTATCATTATAATTACCAAGCCACGACTGGACCTGATGGTAGACTCGGAAAGATTTAAAATTATTTTAAAAATCAATAATTGTTAAATCCTGTTATGGAGTGAAAAACGAGTCAATAATTAATTTTTAATAAAATTGCAAGATTTGCAATTAAAAAAGTTATGATAAAAAAAAACAATAACTGACGACATATTATTAGTACACACGTATAATATAGGTATAGAGGTAGTTAAGAGTACTGAAAAATACTCGCAGTACTCACTTCGGAGCGCTGTAAAACCTTAGCTATTGACTTAATGAAAAAATGATGCGAATAAAAGTTGTTCCTCAAAAAACGATCTACAATAATGGTCAGATATCATTTTTTCGTAACATGATAAAATATAAGCTACATCGAAAAATAAAAAAAAATTCTCGAATTTCTGACGATTTTTGCTTATAACTTTTTTATTTATAGTTCTACAACAAAAAGTCACTGTATCAAAGTTGTAGAGAATTTAATTTGCAACAAAAAATGTTAACAATTTTTTTTTATCAAATAAATCGTTTAAGAGATATATCGTAAAAACCATTTCAACCCCTATTTTCAAGATGGCGGCCGTGGGACAAGGGTGGCGACCCCACAAACTTGGTTTTAGCTTTACACTGACCCCCCCTACACAACAAAAAAATAAAATTGCGTCCTCTAAAAAACGCAAGGTTAGGCCTAAAAAATGTAACATTTCAATGGACTATTTAGGTTCCAGACTGATTCGACACTGTGGCTTTTGATTTCGCTTTTATTCATTCAAATAAGGAGCAGTACCTAGGTATTCCTAATTTGACCTTAGAAGGTCCTAAGAAAAGAAAAGGTACCTAGTTACAGATTCCTTATAGGAATGTGGTGCTTAATCGGAAATAATAATTTTTAATATATAAAAAATATATATTAAAAAAAAAGAAACTATCTCTGACTCTTGCGCTTATAGATATCTTTTTTACACAAATTCGTATATTTATGTTAAATAATACAAATTTTTAGTCATAACATAATAATGATGACTGAACATGATTTAGTTTAAGAAAAAAATATAGGATAGGAATATGCCTTTGCGTATACCTACCTATGTCCAAACCTCAATAATGTTAAAACTCTCAAAAACATAAACATCAAAGCGAAAATTATCCCAAACATTTTGTTTGAAATATAATGAAGTAAACAAAGGATCAAGTTAATACGAAACCTTCCATGACATAGTTTTGCCTACCCACCTAAATGCTGTGGGCGTACCTACACACTGGACATCGAGAAAAAAACCTGCTAAGTGCGAGTCGACTCGAAGGATTCCGTCCCATTATCCTTAAAAACGTGAAAAGATTAATGTCTCTTGTATGGGGACTCCCTTAAATATTTATTTTATTTGGTTTTTGTCTGTTATAGCAGCAACATAAATACATCATCTATGCATAACTAACACGGTTCAAGAGAAACAGCCTGGTAACAGACTAGACTACATCCTGACGCAGTGAGGAAACACCTCAGAGAACCCAGTGTAAATAAACCTAACCTCGACTTAAAATCACTAAGTATTAAACGCCGCCGCGCCGTTTCGTCATCATAAAATTTGAATCAGCCTGTATCAGTTCACTGCGGGACATAGGCCTTATGAGCGCCTTACCGCCCTGCCTTCAACTTGCCGCATCCAGCATCCCGCCGTTTAGTTCTTTGAATAAACTGTGTAGGACATTGCGGGTTCGAAATCAGCCTAACCCTAGTGTACGTAGAGAAGAGAGAAAGATGCCTTAGAATAATATACAAATGTTGTGTTTAATCAATAAAGTACAAAAAATGTAAAACTAGCGACCCGACCCGACTTTGCATGTGTGTTTTACATGTAAACCTTCCTCTTGAATTACTCTATCTATTAAAAAACTGCATCAAAATCTGTTGCGTATTTTTTAAGATCTAAGCATAGGTACATAGGGACAGACGCGGGAAGCTACTTTTTTTATACCTATTATGTACCTAGTGATTATTTTTTAACATCCATCCTAATCCATTTCCATTCGTTCATTCCGATCTCTACCAAGATGTACCTAAAGCTGTGTTGTGTGCTAAACTGAATTAATGTGTTAACCCTCTGAATTTTATGCGACTGTCCCAAATCCTTGAAAACTAAGTCCAATATTGCATCTATAAATTTCATTTCGTAGGTCCCGACCTTGTATAGTCTGAAGGGGGAAAGAATAATAAATAGGTATTACGATTGAGGTCAGAGGGATAAGTGGTTTAGGAATGGAGATTTAAAACTGACTGTAAAACCTTAGTTTGTTCTTTATACGTGGTTCTAAAGCTATAGGATGGCGGACCATGTCCTAAATTAATAATATTTTAAAGGTGTAACGTGTCCGTGGTACCTAGGTTCTCATAACAAAACCTACCTTACTTTACCTTACTCTACCTTACTTTAGTTAGAGGTACATATATAATTTTGTGTAGAACCAGCGTTATTTGACCGTGAAAAACATTGAAAATCTATCTATAGGTACTTGTAGAAGAGGCCTAAACTAATCAGTAGGGAGCTCACGGGCTGAATAAATCTTCAACATTATTGAACGACCTCTAATGGCACAGCGGACGCAGGTCCGTTTGCGATGCAAAACTTTGCGGAGACAAAAAAACCCGTCGCGGGGTAAATATTTGTCCGATCTACAGATATTTGATTCAGACTTTTCAGATTTTCTGTGCGTATAATAAAAAATAATATCTATAATGTATTTTATATGTACATTATCAAGAGTAACAAAAAAATGATGCCTCACCCCCGGGTTACCCGAAAATACCCCATGTAAGGGACCTTACGCACTAGCGGTTGGCCGCTAGGCGGTTAGACTCGAGCGGTCCAACCGCTTAACGCGGTTTCTTCGCGGTTAGCCGCCATAGCGGTCAGCCGCGATGAAACCGCGTTAAGCGGTTGGACCGCTCGAAGGCGCGTGGCAAAAATATCTACTAATTCTTCCCATTGTTTCCGTTTTAAATCTCTATTCTTATAAACTGCTCCTTCACAATTCCAAATAGCTTCTCGTTGTTGAATTTCAACAATGAATTTCTCTGTGTCGAAGTTCATGGCTGCGCAACTGAAAACACGTGCATACTTCACCGGCGGCTCGCCGCAAACTAACCGCCAGTGCGTATACACAAGATGGCGGCTAGCCGCGAAGCGGGCCGCGTCACTCCATTCAACCGCCGCGGTTGAAATTTTGTGGCGGTTTAGTGCGTACAATCATAAGCGGTTGCATATTAAACTGGAAAAGCGGCTAGCCGCGCGGTTAGCCGCCCCCGCGGTTAGCCGCTAGTGCGTAAGAGCGCTTAGAACTATTTTTAGTATTTCTCGAGTTATGATTTTGTCAAATTTTGTTTTCAGAATTTTCGGGCGTATCGATTAAAACTGTTTTACAAATCATTTTTGTTAAATTTTAGGGTTTTTTGTTTTGTTTTATCCCATCAATTATTATCCTCCCATCAATTATTGTACTTTCTTGAATAATAATCAAAATAATCAGCTTTCTAACAGTAGTACATAATGCAAGTTACAAAAAAATTATCGAAAGAGAAGAATTTAGGTACGGTGATTAAAACGAAATTGAATTTTCCTACGTCTGAAAATCTTAATAAATCATAACACGAAATTTACGAAAAATGGGGGAAAAAAAGGGAACATAGGGTATTTTCGAGTACAATTTTTTTTGTTAAGACGTCACTCTTTGGTCCACCTGTGTATCAAATGCGTTGTTTATCTTGGGGCTAGATGATGCTGTGTGGACTGTCTAGCATTATTTATTTTTGCTTCTCAATAGGGAAAAGGCAGGATGTGACTAATAATGTTAAAAGCCGCTAAAACAAGGCGTAAGAGGGTGGACATAATAAGACGCGAGTGGGTCGTAATGGATGCCTAATTAACCAAAGTCAACCGCAGAGGCCTTGGATGTAGCCTATTTTGAGTTTCGTGTTGCTTTATTAAGGAAAACATGCAATAAGTAACCTACTTCTATGAAAATAAGGCCTTTGACGTTATTAAAAAGTCAATTCATTAGTTACATTAACTCGAAGGAAATAAAAGTTAATTATGACTTAATTTAGGTAAGTACTTAACTACCTAATCAATTATGCAGTAAGTCAAAAAACTAAATATTTCATAGTATTGGCATAATTTTTCAGCAAATAATTCTGGTGAATCCTCACAGCATCATCTAGCCCCAAGCTAAGCAGCTCGCTTGTTTTATGGGTACTTGATGACTGAAAAATTGTTCGGTAGGTATCGATCATTTTCTTCTACGAATTAGTTTGTTGATTGGATAATGGTGATCTGAGTAAGAGAACCGACTGTAGAAAAGCCTCATTGGTATCTTCATTCAGTGGCTCTGTGTATCAAAGCAACTGTTTATCAAAGGATAAAACTCGAACAGTGGCATTTAACCATTTATCGACCTTTTGCTTACTTCGAGTAAGACCTCTATCATATTAGATACCTATGAAAGAACCTAAGCATAGGTTTCGGTTCATGTTTCTCTACAAATATGAGCCACTCCGTGTAACTTGTCAATGAAAAAACGTGTCAGATAAAACCTGGATAAAAACAAATTAGATTACCTAACCGCTACAGTACTCGCTGATTTTAACTGAATACATAAACTTTTAAACCTAAATCTAATACGTAACTTCTAGGAGACTTTAGTTTTATTTAATTCCTAGTCTGTATGCGATGTAGTATGTCATGCATGTACAGTGTGTCAGATACAAAATAAGACTCACAAATCAGTGCCAGTCATGTAGTATCGCGTGCGCTACGCAGATGTTTCCGCGACGGAGGCTGCGGCGCAACTGGCGGGTTTCAACGAGACCGGGCGACGACATTCTCCCCCCACCCCGCGCATGCGCCGTGCATTGGAGCACAACGCGGGGCGTGCATAATGATTTATGATTATCCATAGTTGCAAGTTTCAAGGTCAAGATTTGAGATGATTTCGATTGGTGATGAAAATGTTGTTATCTATAAGTTTTTTACCTTAGTGTGATTTTGTCCATGAAGAGCAAGATAAGAAGGTTTGGTACCTTCTTTTCTTGCCCTTCATGGGCGGCTTTATCGCTGAAAGCTATTTCTTCTGGGCAACCTCAGGCAATCATTCCACCCTGACCATTATCCTCTTTAATGTAGCATAAAATATATGGCTATCCCTTCGTTGTAATAAAAAAAAGGTTTGGAATCGTTTATAGAATCCCGAAAGTGGACAGACCTGTAAGTTATTAGGTAGGTACGTAGGTACGTAGTTCCGTAGGTAGTGTAAGTAATACAATTGTATAGTTAATTTATTTTTATGTAGTTATGGTTTATACGTTCGTATTAACAGGATGATTTAAGGAGGTGAAACATAACAAGAAAAAAAAAACAAAATATAAAAATGTTAACGTTTAATACGATCATTACAATAGTAAGTAAATTGTCACAATTATCACAAATATTTAACACAGCACTGTGTCAGGTACATTTTGTAGTTTTTTTTTATTCATTAGTATATGTTTGTTTAGTTAATTGAGATTCATGTCAGTTTTATTTTAAATGCAAAATATTTTCTCCATGTTTTTTGTTCATTTTATAAATAATCCATTCCTTCATATTCATTTATTATATACAGAACATCATATAAGTAAAGGTAACATTGTTACATAATTATTATTACTATACATTTTCAACTAAGTAAGCAAAATTTGAACACTGGCTTGCCGCTAAAAGGCGTCTATGGTCTCTTTGGATAATAATCACTATATTAAGCATTAAAACTCATAAAGCGTCAAATTAATAAAATAACTAAGTGCGCATTTGAGGCACTTTGATCACAAAGCGTAAGTCAAAATTGTGCATTTTAGTGCTGACCAGAAAATATATACCTAAATCGACCATTCTGAACTGAAACAAACAGAAATAAATTAAATTAATATAATTAACTAATAAAATAAGAATGTGGAATCAATGAAAAATAACATTTTAATAACTTAATTTAATAAACTAATAGGGCTTAAAATAAAATAAGGCGCTTTAATAATGGAAATCGTTGGGAATCCTACAAAGGAAATTAATTCTGTCAGACTTATAATTATAAGAGAGCTCTTTTTACATGGGGCTGTCAAAGTGACTAACATTAACTTGTAAAAAAAACATCTCATTAATTTTAAGGCATATAACAT
The DNA here is from genome assembly GCA_944547425.1 of Eupithecia centaureata. NCBI lineage: Eukaryota > Metazoa > Arthropoda > Insecta > Lepidoptera > Geometridae > Eupithecia > Eupithecia centaureata. The sequence continues at coordinate 15,848,375 of OX155677.1, forward strand.
CTGCCTACATAAAGTTTCTATTTGGATAACGCGTTATTGGATATCCAACATGAATTATAATTCTTGTGATTTAGAAGTTGTGATACAAATTGATTTAACACAATTACTATCAATTAAAGTCAATAAAGTCGATGTCACCATAGTAAAGATCCTTTGATATATAAAAGCCCATTTTGCCATAAACAGCGTCGTTACTCAGTGATTCTTCAAAATAAGTACCTACATAAATTGGTCTTTACAAGTTCTGCCGGTTAAAACCGGATGCTACAGGACAATGATGTCCTTGTGATAGTGAGTACTCCTAGCTTTTTTAAATCATTTATTTATTAAATAAATTAAAAACTCTCGTTCTTGTTTGTTTCCTGTAAGGACTAGCATTTCTGTAAACATACAGAGTCGCGTACGCGTGACGTACCGCGGGACTAGGCGGGACTGACGGCCGTGTGGAGGGACCGGTTCGACCCGGATGACACAGGGGACACTGATGTCCTGAACACTAGTGATAGTGAGTACACATACCTGGGTCTAGTTGGTTTCCTGTAAGGGCGCGCGTTCCTATAGACATGGCCGCCCTGGGACACGAGCGAGCCGCGGGACGAGGCAGGACTGACGGCGGTGTGGAGGGACCGGTTCGACCCGGATGACACAGGGGACACTGATGTCCTGAACACTAGTGATAGTGAGTACACATACCTGGGTCTAGTTGGTTTCCTGTAAGGGCGCGCGTTCCTATAGACATGGCCGCCCTGGGACACGAGCGAGCCGCGGGACGAGGCAGGACTGACGGCCGTGTGGAGGGACCGGTTCGACCCGGATGACACAGGGGACACTGATGTCCTGAACACTAGTGATAGTGAGTACACATACCTGGGTCTAGTTGGTTTCCTGTAAGGGCGCGCGTTCCTATAGACATGGCCGCCCTGGGACACGAGCGTGCCGCGGGACGAGGCGGGACTGACGGCCGTGTGGAGGGACCGGTTCGACCCGGATGACACAGGGGACTCCGATCTCCTGTACGATCCGTTGGGGTCTTCATTTGTAGGGGTTAAGTCGCCTGTGAATGAGAAGCTTTTTAAGTATGAAATAAAAATGTATGAGCACACATGGAAGTAATCGTAAGCAACCTGCAGACAGAGTTTGATTGTACTTTTTAAATGAATAAGTATACAAGTATATGTAAAAACCTTCAATATTATTGATTACCAAAATATAAGATTTACCAAATGTATTTAGTAGTAAGTGACATGCCAATGTTAGTTATTAACTTTATGATCAAATAAAATTAATTTACTGAACCTAGATACGTTTAAGCCGCTATCCCGTAACCCCTCGGTGACTACCTAACCGAGGAGTAGATTTAAAATCAGATTTCTTACATGCAGAAAATTGCTGAATCTACTTACTCCCTTTGCCTACGAATAGTTTTTTTAATATTGTATATAATTATAGTTTAGGTTAAGAAACAGTAACAGACATCCATCCATCCATACTTACAAACTTTCGCGTTTATAATATCAGTAGGCTATATGATTTTATTTTTTACTAGCGACCCGCCCCGGCTTCGCACGTTTTTATTATACGTATAAACCTTCCTCTTGATTCACTATCTATTTAAAAAAACCGCATCAAAATCCGTTGCGTAGTTTTAACGATATAAGCATACAAAGGAGCATAGGGAAATAGGGACAGAAAAAGCGTTTGTTTTATACTATGTAGTGATGAAGTAGGTTAGGTTATTGTACACTCTATTAGAAATACATAAGGTTGAAAGCTACCGTCCACGCTGCCGATAGGCGTCCGCCGAGTGAAGTCGGGACTGCCGCTCCAAGGACTGAGCGCTCCCAGAGGACTGCACAGTCCTGCTGTTACTAACGTGTCGTCCTCATCTTCGGAATCTATGGGGAAACAATAGTCAATAGTCATCATCATCAGCCTATATTAGTCCACAGCTGGACATAGGCCTCCCCTAATGAGCGCCATAGCGCCCTGTCTTCAGCTTGACGCATCCAGCATCTGCCAGCAGTCTTTCACAGATCGTCATCCCACCTGGCCAGAGGGCGTCCTACACTACAATAATATAATATAATAACTAGCGACCCGCCCCGGCTTCGCACGGTTTTATTATACATATAAACCTTCCTCTTGAATCACTCTATCTATTAAAAAAAACCGCATCAAAATCCGTTGCGTAGTTTTAAAGATTTAAGCAGTCAAAGGGACATAATGATATAGGGACAGAAAAAGCGACTTTGTTTTATACTATGTAGTAGTAATAATATATAAGATAATATGTCAATAGTCACAATGCTTTATTTCCTTAAGACCTTACAGGACACTTGGACACGTCATAAATTCATTTAACAAATAATTAAAAACTAGGAAATAAAGTGCTCACTTTGATTTTTGTTCACTTCAATCTTTTTAAGGTAAAGTAAAGAAGCAAACAGAAACCTTTACCTTGTTATGTTGTTATTTTTCAAGTTGGAGGAAAAGTCATCCCAAGCTTTTTAATCATCTAAATAATCAGATACTTTATAGTAAGCCTTTTTACAAAGAATAGTTTTGACAATTTGTTTAAATTTGATTTTGCTACCGGTATTTTGTGTAACAACAAACAGTTGAAAAAACATTGTTAAACGATTATTTCGCTTTTGCTACCGGTATTTAGTGTTTGAAGTTCAAAATTCAATGGTTCAAAACAAGACAAGTTAGCAGGTAATAGAAATCTGGCTATACAATTATTAATGGGTTCTTACCCTCAAAGACGTCAAAGAAATTTTCTTTAGATTCGTTCAGTGTTGATGAAGATTTTGATTTCTTCTTTCTTTTGCTCTGTAAATGAAAAAATACTCTTAAATATTCCCTTATTCACTAATTGCTTTTGATTTTGGAGGATATTCTTACCGTGCCTTCTACCTCTAATTTCGAATTACTCTCTTTTAATCATGTTGGTTCCCATGAGAACTCAAAAAAAGACACAACTTTTTTGCACTAAATGTTAAGATTTTTAAAATTAATTTATTTAATTTATTCATTTATTTATATAATTTTTTTATATTTTTTAGGTCTATATATCTGCATTCTCAACTAAAAACGTAACGGAACTTTAATCACAAACACTTACCTTAGTAAGTTCTTCTGCCACAGACATTTCAAGCTCGTGGTGTGTCCTGGCTAGCGCTGCCAGGGCCTCTTCTAAAACTCGGTTTCTTTCTATCTGTAAAACATTGCACACGTTTGGAAATGGCTTTCGAAATCGGTTAGATTATTTGAAATATGTGAAAAACGACGAACAATTTACGCCTCTATCTCAAAGTTTACAGAGATCTTAAATGTACAGAGCGTTTGTAGATAAGCATCTATATTTTATACGACATTATAAAATACATTCAAAGAAAACACTGCCTCTTAGAAGAGTTTCACTATACAAACTAAGGCCGTTTTCTTTCAGCCATTATGAACCTTATTGTAATTACCTCTCGGTTGAGTTTGGCTGCGTCCGCGTCCCTGGCCTGCGCGACGAGCGCGGCGCAGTGTCGCAGTGACGACAGAGCCTCATGGCCCGTGCCGCACGCGTGCTGGAACCTCTAAAAACAACACATACGATATTATAAGTAATATACTTGGCTAAAATAGTACTAGCTTTCCGCTCGCGCCTTCACACGCGTAGATCAGAGGTCGGCAACCTGTGGCTCTTTTGATTTAAAGTGCGCCTCTCCAGTTTAATACTCAGACACTAATAATTTATAATTTTATTAAAAAATAATTAAAAATAAAGCAATCATAAAAAATAGATCTGGCCCTGAAAAAGAAATTGGAGGGGTTTAAAGGTAGGTACAAAATATTAAAATACATAATTAAAGAAAATCTTGAGACCTTGGTAAAAAAATTTGGACTAGTTAGTTAACAGACCACCCCTCCTGCCCCCCATATTCGTATGTTCAACGTTCTACCGAACATCCTGTATATTAAAAAGATTTGGATTAGTATCTATTTTGGTGTAGAGGTAGTTACCATATAAGCGGAGTGGTGCAGCGACGAGGCACTGGTGGTGGAGCTGTCTAGAGCAGCCAAGATGGCGGAGCACTGACGCAGCTGTGTCTCCAACAGCGCCATATGGTTGCTGGCAGCCGTCAGCGCGTCCTGCATTGAACCTGGGTAATATAAAAATATAACTATAATAAATGAACGGATTTTCATTTATTTACCAGAAAAGAAAAACATCGCTATCAAAACGTGCCACCACAGAATGAAACGTCTTATTCTCAATCTTCGTTATATATTATGAACTCACTTTTTTTAAATTTAAGAAATGTATGTGACACGTCTTTTTTTGAGACCCGGGAGCCAATTGGCCATGTAAAAATGGAACGGGTCGAAAACGACTACCTATATACAGGGTGTAACATTTAAAACGGTCAGTATGGAAAAGTCTGAAACTATAAGACATACGAAGATCTCTTCTTAGGAACCATGTCATCGATTTTAGTGACAAGAAAAACTGCATTTACACTTTTAATAAAATCTTGTACTCCGTCCGGGAATCGAACCCGGATGTTTTGAAAAATAAAACTATCACTATTTTTGGTCTCATTTTGATTGTGTGGGTCTCAAGGAGCAAATGTTACTATGAAACGTGATGTCTGGGTGTGATTCCCGGACTGAGTACAAGTTTTTTTTACAAGTGTGAGTGCAGTTTTTCTTGTCACTGAAATCGATGACATGGTTCCTCAGAAGAGATTTTCGTATGTCTTATAGTTTCAGACTTTCCCATACTGACCGTTTTAAATGGTACACCCTGTATACTATGTTGTATGTATAGATACTATGTTTAAACGGATCGATCCAGGGCTCTCGTGTAATTCCTACTACATAATATTATAAAAGCAAAAGTAACTATGTTTGTCTGTCTGTTACGACTTCAAGCCTAAACTTCTTTGGTACAGAGATTGACCAGAGACTGGAGAAAGGACATACATTATATACTTTTTAATGTGAAAACAGGGTTGTAAGAGGTTGAAAAGGGGATGAAAATTAGTATGGAAGTTTCGTCATTTTTGAAGCTGGAAGCTAATTCAAAGTTTATAAAAAAATTACCCTCAAGGGGATAAAATACAAATAGGGGTTGGAAGTTTGTATGGAGATTTTTAAGGTTTATCATCATCATCATCAGCCTGAGCTGCAGACAGGGCGCTTCGGCGCTCAAGATAAGGTTTACGTGACTTACCAAAGCCACTATTCCACGCGGAAGTAGTCGTGGGCACAGCTAGTATGTAATCCTACCAATATTATTAACGCGAAAGTTTGTAAGTGTGGATGGATGGATGTTTGTTACTCTTTCACGCAAAAACTACTAAACGAATATGGATGAAATTTGGCACAGAGATAGATTATAGTCTGGCAACGGGAATTACGCGGGTGAGAAGAACCTGGAGGCGCTGCTAGTATAGTTATGGGAACCTAGCTATTAGTTTCCATAAAATTGTAATAGTACATTGTTACCCAAGGGTTGAAAGTAACTTATTTATCATGGTTTAATAGTAACGTTATAGCTGTCAGTTGAAAACGATTCTCCCTAGGGCGGAAAAGTTCCACTTTCAACCCGCTCTTCAGGCAACTTCAGACCTAATTTCCGAGTATGAGTAATGAAAAATAAAATGAAATAATAATACCTAGTGGTTTACACTGGTCGTCGAGGTCCTCGGTGGCTTCCTTGGCGGCGTCGGGCGAGGCGCCGGCCCACAGGTAGTGGCCCGAATACGCGATGTGCTCGTTGAAGGCCGTTATCCAAGCCTACAACATTAATTACAACTTGTATATGGTGCCATAGCAGATGTAAAACATGGGTTTATTTATTTTTTACTAGCGACCCGCCCCGGCTTCGCACGGTTGTATTATAAGTATATAACCCTTTCTCTTGAATCTCTCTATCTATTAAAAAAAACCGCATCAAAATCCGTTGCGTAGTTTTAAAGATTTAAGCATTCAAAGGGACAAAAGGACATAGGGACATAGGGACAGAAAAAGCAACTTTATTTTATACTATGTAGTGATTATCTAAGCCTTACAACATTAATTATAACTTGAATCTGGTGCCAAAGATGTACAACACGTGTTTATTTATTTTTTATTTAAGGGAAAACCAGGGGCTTATAAATATCAGGTACTGTTATTTAAAAATAATTAAATAACAGTAAGCTTATTTAAAGTTTTCACGGATTAGTGTTGATGGAATGTCACCGGAACGCTAGTGAAAGAATTCAATTGTTTGGTCCTTCCAGGGTCATCAATATCGGATAGTGCAATGTTGTTTTGGCGTCATCTCTGTCGGATAAAGCGTTACAGCTATATGACCTACCTTGGTCTTTTTAAAAGAAGGGCGCTGAGTCCGAGGCGGAGACGGTGGCTCCGTCGAGGTACTTGTCCTTGCGTAGTAGACTAGTCCTCGCCTGGTCGCTCACCTGCCTAGTCCTCGCCTGGTCGCTCACCTGCCTAGTCCTCGCCTGGTCGCTCACCTGCCTAGTCCTCGCCTGGTCGCTCTCGGGCGGCACCGCCAGCCGCTGCGTGTCTCCGTCGCTGCAGTTGACGAGCAGCAGCGCGGGCGCAGAGTCCGAGGCGGAGACGGTGGCTCCGTCGAGGTACTTGCGGCCGCGCCAGCGCGCGTCGCCGCGGGCCGCGTCCGCGCGCGACCCGTAGTACAGGAGGACGCCTCTTTGGAGTACTGCCTGGGAAGAGGGAAGTGATAGAATTAGCATTTATTTGGACACAGATACAAAAGATACAACTGGCTCACTATCCGATAGGCAATATGCCTACAGGAGAGGAAGGTCGACAACGGATGTGGTTCGGCATCTGGTAAGGTGTGTACTAGAAGCCCGAGAAGAGCGACAGCAGGTGGCGGTGATCATGTGTGATTTGTCGAAAGCCTTTGACGTTGCAGATCACAATGTTCTTACCGCGAAGATCAAACACGGCCCGTCACTGGCGCTCTTGACAGAGTTCATGACTGATCGTTGCCAGGTCGTCTCGGGCGGAAGGGACACTTCAGGTCCTCTGACAACGTCCATTGGAGTGGCGCAGGGCTCGTCTATTTCCAACATCATGTTCTCTCTCCTCCTCAATGACTTACCGGAATGCATAAATGACGCACACATACTCAAGGCACCGAGTGTGGAGAAGTTGGAGAGAAGATTGAACATGGTGGCGAACCAGCTCCACGTCTGGTTCAGCGTCAATGGTTTTCTACTCAATGTGGGCAAGACGAGCTTTGTTCACTTCAATCTATCGGGCCGGACTAGTCAACCCATATCGGTGACCTTGGGAGGTAAAGTTGTGAGTCAGGTCAGGAGCTCCACCTTCTTGGGCTTTAGGCTGGACGAAGGTCTTACCTGGGAACTTCACATTGACCAACTGTGCGAAAGGGTCGGACGAGCGTGCTTCGCCCTGTGGAGGTTGTCGGAGACACTGGAGACAGCCATGATGAGGAGCTGCTACTTCGCATCTGTGCACTCGCTTCTCCAGTATGGTGTTGAGCTGTACGGCAGAGCCGCCGACTGGGAACGAGTGTTCAGAATGCAAAAAAAAGCAGTACGAGCCGTAGTGCGAGTTCCGTGGGACACGCCCGCTCGTCCAATATTCCGTGCTCTGAAGATCATGACGGTCCCTGGTCTGGTCATCTTCCATGCCGCCATGTACGCGCGGAGCCACCTAGACGAGTACTCCAGGTTCGGCGAGGGTCACAGGTACCCTACTCGTCACGCGCACAAACTGAGAGCTGTCCCGAGGCGCCTCACGAAGTCCTCGAAGCTGGTGCATGTGATGGGGCCGGCTGTTTATAACCGTCTCCCATCTACAATTATCAGTGTTTCCTCAACGCAATCCTTCAAAACTAAACTAAAGTTCCGGCTGATTGATCAATGTCATTATTCATTTAATGAATTTTTTGACATTTTATAATTTATTTATTTTTAATTTAATATGAATTTAATTATTATTTTATTGTTTTATACTCTTATTTTTTTTTGCCAATGTATATTTGAATATATACAAATTAGGTAATTATTAATTAAATTAGAAATAAGAAAATGACATATAACACAAAAAACGTTATCAATAAATAAACTGAAACTGAAACTGATAATAATAATAGTATAAAACTCGAAACACACTGAAGCCGGAGGCGGAGCGGAGGCGAAGACGTGGCGTTTTTTCCTAAGGCACAACGTCGCCACGACCTGCGGTGTGTGTGTAGGCTTTCATAGGATTCCATAGAATACAACTCGCACGCCTTCGCCTCCGCTCCGCCTCCGGCTTTTGAATGTTTCGAACTTAACACGGTGGTAAGTAACAGAAAAGAGTGGTGGTAAGTACATGGTAGGTCTGCCTGCATGTTCTAGAAATGAAAGAGTTTGTCAATGTCTGTCAAGTGTGCCGGATATCTAGTCAACTGTGATAAAAAGTCTAGCAAAATTACATGATAATTTGTTTTTTGCAGTTTACTTTATTCACCAGCGGGTGGGTTATGTTTAACGAGTCCTATGAGATGTCTTGTTGCTGACGTTTGCTGACCTCGTAGCGCAGTTGATACCATAATTACAGTATGATTACATAATCCTTGTGATAGTTCCCGATTTGCAGTATATTATTGTCACGGGACCAATTAAGCTGGCGCATAAAAGAGGATACCTATACCTAGCAGTTACTGTTAAAGGATGATACATATTATGATATTGCGTTGGTAATCGAGGATCTATCTGCAAAGTCAGTTTGGATATAAGTCAGAAAAGGACAGACATACCCAAAGCCGCCGCCAGCCGAGGAATCGCGAGCGTTTGAGCAGATGACCCTCGAAGCGCGCCGCCGTCCGCTGTAACTGGTGCACCGGCCTTACGCTGAGTACTTCTCGCATTTCGGTGTCACGAGCCAAGTCGATAGCTAGTTGACCTGCAGTTAGGAAAATGTTTTGAAAGAGTTTGATGTACTGATTATTAGAACTACCTAGCTTCAGAATTTTGACGTCCCTTTGTTGTTGAATATACTGCTGACCTCTGTTGTATGTACGAACCTCCGTTTAGCGTGGTGTCAAACTCCGTTTTGCAGCAACACCCCTAGCTTGGCGTTGACATGTTTTGTAGGTACTGACCTCTGTTATACTGATGTGTACTACTGACCTCTGTCGTATGTACTGACCTCCGTTGTTTAGCGTGATGTTAACTCCGTTCTGCAGGAATTACAACATCAGCTTGGCGTGCCAACCGTAGGTATGCTGTGCAGTGGAGACATGACATGAGTTGTACCTACTGACCTCTGTTACACTGACCTCTGTTACATGTACTGACCTCTGTTGCATGTACTGACCTCTGTTGTTCTTAAGAGTAGTGTCGACTCCGTTCTGAAGCAGTAGCACAGCTAACCTGGCGTGCCCGCGGTACGCCGCGCAGTGAAGACACGTGTTTCCTTGCACGTCTACGCAGTTGATGTTTGGAGGGTGCGGAGCGCTTAGCTGACAACAGTGAATAATGCATTATGTTCCAGCTAGTTTGTACAACATTCATGGGTCTACCAAATTTGGTTTTGTAAGAGTTTGAGTCAAAGTGAATTAGTCTATCTTTACTTCGAGGAAATAAGGAGACCATAAGGAGCAGTTGTTAAGTAAAATAAATAGGTAGGTAAGTACAATGGAAAAATCAACAAGACGAATAGTATCAGCGAGGACTTTACTGTATCATGATTTTAGCGATCTGAGTGATGTGTGTGAACCATTTACCGGCATACTAGCATCTGACCGCGGCTTCGCACGCCTTATTTCTATAGAAAGGTTTTAAAGCTATTTCTATCCCGTGAGAACTGATTAATGGGATCAAAAGTAGCCAGTGTGTTATTCGGGCTAGAACTACGTTTAATTAAAATTTCAGCTTGATCCGTTCAGTAGTTTTGCGTGAGAGGAACAAACACCCATCCAACCATACAACTACACATCCATATACAAACTTCCGCATATATAATACTAGCGACCCGCCCCGGCTTCGCACGGTTTTATTATACGTATAAACCTTCCTCTTGAATCACTCTATCTATTAAAAAAAACCGCATCGAAATGCGTTGCGTACTTTTAAAGATTTAAGCGTTCAAAGGGACATAATGACATAGGGACAGAGAAAGCGTCTTTATTTTATACTATGTAGTGATTAGAAAGGAAGTAAGGATTGTGTTTTCACTAGTTATTTAACATACCAGCTCTTGAATCAAGTCAATTCTCCCCTCCTTAGCAGCGGACAGCAGTTTCCTCTCTCTTTCTATCCGCTCCGACCGTTGCGCAGCCTCCAACAACCTCAGTACGTCGCGCGTCTTGCATACGTCGCATGCTGTGCGTCCTTCGCCATTCATTATGTTCAAGTCGGCTTTGTGGCTCAGTAATAGTATTACTAGTTCCTAACAAAAAAGCAACTAATATAAATATAGCAGAAGAATGTATTTTTATTTTTTGATAGAATTGCACAATACACTTTATACAATTACATAATAAACTAGACTAAAATGAATCAAATAACTAAATAATGCTGGACAATCCACGCAGCATCATATAGCCCCAAGCTAAGCAGAGCTTGTGTTATGGGTACTAGATTATATTGTGTAAGATATTGTATATATACTTTATACAATATCTTACATAAATAGATATTATTATATAATAGATAGATATATTGATTACTTTTTATTACCTAGAAAACACCCAGAAACCCGAAACAAAGATTTGTAGATCGTACTTACTAACATTGGTCCCAAGTTGGGAATCGAACCCGCGAACTCCTGCATCGCAAGCAGACCTTCGCCCGCCGCGTCGGTCGTCATAATATCCAGGTTTTCTTATAATAATATGTGTAGTTTAGGTACCTACTGTGTTTTTTTATAGTATGTGTTTATGTCTTAGATAGATATAATCACATCCAGTAAAAAACATTCTATAATTAAGTGATTATGTCCCATGTGTCTTTAAAGAAATACCTAATTATATATGTAACAAATATGTGATTATCAAATATATTCCTTTTTTTGCTGTCTCCAAAAATGTAAACAAGGTCACCAAAGATAGATAAGAATCTATACTAGGAAACTCTAGTGGTTTTCGAGCAATTCTCATTTGCATATTATTTTATTTCTTGTTGAAATGAGATCATCAATACCATATTGGGTATTAATATATTCTGGTAACCAAAAACTGTCTGACAATAAAGAAACATGCCTGAGGCTCTATATGATCAACAGGGTTAAGGATAATAATAATAATGCTGGGTAAATCACTATTAAATCTATGTATTAGGGAATCCAATTCATCAAAATCATCAATCCTGTGGATCCGAGAAATTTGCGGAATAGCAAAAACTTATGTTTTCCTTTTTTAAATTTTTACACTGATATTTTTTTTTAAACTTTTTATAGTTTTTTTTTTAAGTTTCAAGATTATTTTTTTCCCCTAGGAAGATTTTTATGGGATGAAAAGTAGCATAACAACATCAAAGGTATCTGAGAGATAGAGGGTAGGTACCTTATTCATAATTTTAAATTACAGATTTTTGTCTTTTAATAATTACGTATAATGTATAAATATTATTATGTAAGAACCTGTTTATTTAATTTTTTTAATGCTGGACAATCCACACAGCTCCATCTTGCCCCAAAGTAAGCTACTCAAAGCTTGTGTTATGGGTACTTGATAATACAAAAATATAGGTCGCGTCACGTAAAAAGAACGCTGGAAGAAAGTGGAAGGGGTATGTTCGCGCATGGGTACACTCGCGTACGATAGTACTATGCCAATTTGCTGTGCCTATTTTTAACTAATATTTCACTCGCGGCTTGGTGTTGGTTATTAGAAAATAATATTAGATAAAATTAAAAAAAAGTTCGATTCAGTTTAGAATGTTTAATCTAATTACAAAAAAATAATGTACATTACATTATTTTTTTGTAATTAGATTAAACATTCTAAACTGAATCGAACTTTTTCAACAAGCCCTCCATCCAACTCCATCCATTAAGTCGTCTTGGGTGACGTGAAAACCAGATGAGGACGCGGGATTGATACTGGAGGTGGCTATTTCAAATTGGTCACTGTCGTCACTTGAGTTTTCATCATTATTTGAGTCAGAATCATCATCCCCTACACGAATAATAAATGTTTCTGTAATCATATCTACCAAACGATCGCTTTTACAGTAATCGGTCTCTACCTCTATTTCCTTTACCATTGTGCATAATTTCCAAAAACCATTAAAATGTAAAACCATTTCGTAAACTTTTGTGCGCGATGGTATTTTGACAAGAAACGTGACGTGTGACAGCAAATGTCAACTGACGAACCAATAGCGCACCGGCAAGCATGCGGCGCATGACCCTTCCACCCCGCGCCCCACCGCCTACCTCCAAATAGACCCATAAATCGCCTTCTGCGCAGCTTGACCGCCAGCGTTCTTCTTACATGACGCGAACTATACTGTGTATATGCTTTGAGTACTTCGGTAGGTATAAAATTATTGACATGTAAATTGGCTTTATGAATAAATGGTAATTCTGTAGGTGGTTATGGGTTAAAATTACCTCATTCCCAATAAAGGATGCTTTATGCAAAGCTGTGTCCCCAGTCTCGTTAACTTCGTCCACATCTGCCCCTGCCTCTAACAATGCCTTTACAACCTCCACATGCCCAAAGTATGTGGCTAGCTGGAGCGGTGTCCATCCTAGATTGCTCTTGCTTTTTCCTGTAATTTTATGACTAAATTATTTTTTATGAATTATAAACTACTACATTGTAAGCTTAACTTAATAACTAAAACAGTGATTTGGTTTGTCAGTAGGCTTCTTATGACTGGTGTTCACCAAAAGATAATTGGACAATTATCAGCTATGTTGGTTAAATAATCGTATTAAATAAAGATGAATAATGTTAATAGTTTATTATTTTAACCTGTCAAACACCGCTGGCTCTCGTGGGAGCCATCGCCAAAAACCTCCCGATCCCGGCGGCTCTCCAAGTCGCCACCACTTCCGCAGTCGATTTTATGCCTTTTTTCTATTTATACAGGGCTCATAATAGTTTGTACTAAATATATTTCAGTAGTCCATGAAGTTGGCTACAAAATACTCTAAGGTCATTATACCAATTCAGTTTCCAACTGACGGTTTTTGAGCGCGAAGTGGCGGAGTGCGTGAGGACCATTTTTTTCAGATTTCTCGTGTTGTTATTTGTAAAACGTAAGTATCTGCTATTATTTCACTTTATTCTACGATTACTTATCTAAATACCATATAATGTCAGTAAAAACTCGTGTAGATTCAATAAAATATGTAAGTAAAACAACGGTTGGCCAACAGTATTTTGAAACATGTTTACGTATTTACAAGAAAGACTTTTGATACGATGGCGGCTTTTATTTATAGCAAATTTCATGATAAATCTACTTGTGTAATTCGTTTCACCAAACATTTGATGTAGAAAGTTATTTTTGCTGATAATTCAATTATGGACTCGGTGACGCCGCCATCTTAGGTGAAAAAATCCTATATAGGATGTTCACTTTTTGAATTTAGTGTCTGTACCCGCCGGCTCCTCAGGGAGCCGATGTTAAAGTTTTATTGATTATATTACAAAGTATGTACCTACCTACGTGATGTTTTGTTTTAGTTATCGATGGGTGGTTCTTCTGCGTCCCCGTACGAAGCCAATAGAAGATATTATCACATATCCTGCGCGTGATTCGTGCTGTGAGTTGGAAGGCAGCGAGAACTTATATTATTTTGATATTGTTAGTGTTTATTTGTATAAGTGTAAATTTTTAAGCCTAAGGAAATAAAGTTATTGAATTACCTACTGAAAATAAATAAAATATTACTGTGTATATTTTCACTTCTAACCTGACATTTAGGAACACAAGAAAAAAACAGCCAAATCGGTCTATCCGTTCTCTATAATTGGATGTGTTTATATAATTATATATAGTGTGTATGATAAAATATAAACAAGTACATCACAGCGAGTTTTTCTCTTCTTCTTGATATTCTTCATAATCAAAATTATTTCAAATAAATTACACACTTCAAAACGGCTCGACCGATTTGGCTGTTTTTTCTGTCTATGTATTTATTTATAGGTTACAAAGTTTTTTTATCCAATAATCAACCACCTAATGTAAATTGCCCCAAAATTACATACTTACCATTCCATACTACATCAAATTGTGTAAAATGAAAGAAAATCAAACCCCCTGTACCATAGAAAAGTAGAACTCCCACCGGCTCCTCACGGAGCCAGCAGCTGAGAGGCTAAAAATGCTCCGGTTTCGGCGGTTTTTTCCCACAGAGTCACGGTTTTGGACAGGTTAATAAGGTAAATAAAATGGTTTTACATTCATGTCAATTTCTTTTTCCCAGTAACTGTTATTTTACTATGTTTAAATAAGCCAAAAAGCACATTTACAGACAAGTTAAATCAGTTTTCCAAGACTCGTTTGAATCAAAAGCAAGTATTTATGAGTCATCATGGTGATTATTTCATACCTAGACTAAAATATCTAAAGAACTTTATGTTTAAGATTATAAGAAGCAAGATTTTTTTAAGTCTATTTGTCGAGTTATAACTTTTAAATGTAACAGGTACCTATGACAAAAAAAAAATATGTTGAAAAATTCTTTTTTTTCCTGCATGTTAGAGGCCTTATTTTATTCAACTGTCTTGTGTGAACACAGCCTTAAATTCAATAAATAGACTCCATCCACTTTTTAGTAGGTAATGTTATAAACAATTTAACTGACCTTTACAATTCAAATCCAAAGTGAGCTTCGCTTCATTCTTAGCTTCCAGCAAAGCCCTCACGACTGAAAGTTCGCCATGCCTGGCTGAATACAGCAGAGACTCTTCAGCCTCGACTCCCGGGGATTCCGGACTACCTTCTTGGGACATCTCGGCAGAAGGTCCTTGAAGTGTTGGGTTTCGTCACGCACGATTTGACACAGCTGGACCGTGGTCCGTGGTTTACATGTCAGTAAACAATTATTTATCGTGTCAATAACGTTATTTTACTCATGATTCAAATAATAGATTTCACTAGAATATACTTTGGAATTATTTTACAGGCTCTTCTGATATATGCGCAGACTAAAAACACCACGATTTGATTTATTTATTTGGAATTCATGTTTGCGCGAATTTTACATCTGCACTGCACTGCCCTGCAAACCAACCAGCCCAACCAAACCAATGTCGGAGCAACAACCTTTTTTCGCATTGTTTTGACGTTTTAATTTGACACTGACAGAATAAGTTTAACATTGGAGTGTGCCACCCGGGCCCTGGCTAATTTGATCTCCATCTAGGATCAAGTATTACTATAGCTTGGCAAAAAAGAGTAGAAAATAATGGGGGCGCCACTGTAGGTCCTTATGGCAACACCTATAGCGCACCAAGATAGTCTTGATACTTAGGTGTATATTTCTGTTATACGTACATTTATATCCACACATAGTATACTAGTATCAGTAAATATTGTTTAATTGAGCAAGGTTCTCGTTATGTAAGTATATAAAGAAAAAATATAAAGTAAATTAAAATTTAATACATTGATATTAATACATTGTAAGTTCTCTCTCACAGTATTCCTTTTCTATTTTTATTACGTGCTGGCACGAATTCTTCCAATCCTCCTCCGTAATAGCATGGAACCGTTCCGTTTTAGCACGCTCAGCTGCTTCCTATAAAGAAGAAACTTTTTATGATACCTTTATCATACCTTTTTCAGTTTATTATTTAGGCACCTAATTTCTAGACCATTTAAAATACAAACGCTATAGTAACTTTATTACAAAGAAATAACACAACATTTAAATTATGTAGAAATAGATTTACATATTAGCTAGTCTAGCTCAAGTATCAAATTCTATGCCCGCGCTATAGCAGAGTACGCAGAACAAACATAAACATAACCTAACTGCCCGATGTTTATTGTTGAATATTTCACTTGTTCCGTGGAACTTTAATTTAATGCTGCTTTATGACCATCAAGTTACCTTTGATTCAACTTAAAATTACAAAACAAACCCTCACAAACCTGTCATATCAGCGGTTCTTTGAAAAACATTGTTGAGATCTGAAGGAATAGTTCTGGCCTCAAATTCTGCCAGACATCGCCTGTATACCTTATAAATAACCTCCATGGCAGCACTTTTAACTGTTTTATTCATTATTTTTCACTTTTCGTCACTTTATCACCACCGCTTGACCGATCCAAGTAAAAAATCCGAGAATTCGTAATCTTTGTTTACAATTTTTCATCAAACGTCATTGTTTTAAGAATGTTGCCATTAAACAAAAAAATTAGTTCCGTTTCTAGACTTTTTTGCCAAGCTGTATAAAACATCTTTGGTCTCCATACAGGAGCTGGCATGCCCACGACCAGCAGCGTGTCCGTCAAGTTAGCAGCCCCACCATGGATTTTGAGGTTTTATATAATGCCAATTAACTGAGCCGTCAATGCTTTATCCGGTGCCACAAACCATATAAATTGTGCTCCAGTACTTCGGGTAATTCCAAATGATCATTATGATCCAAATTTCAATTCCAAATTATCATATGAGTTTGTGGTTGCATCTGATCACGTGATTACATAAAAAGTTCCCAACGGATCTCAGATCCGTTGCAAACTGCTTATTTGAATAATATTATTTATAAATCTGTGAGCCAGAATCAAGAAGTTGAAGTCGTCTTGGATATTCCACAGATTTTCAGTTTGTTTCAGGGTGACCATTTGTGGCAGATTTCTGCCATTTAGGCAGATTTGGCTCTCAAATTTTGACTCTGGCAGAAAGTGCAGACGAATTAAAAATTTGACAGATTTTAAAGATTCCTAGAAAAACTGTGAAAAACACCAGTTTAACAAAACCTTCAATACTAGAAATAAGAGCAAACTGTCAAGTCACGCTAGTGACTCCACAAAGTTTCTAAATCTTTCAACACTCATCATCAGCCAATGTATATTAAGCTTCTACATTAAGGTTCCCGACACTATCCAAAGCTTACCCACGCATAAATTCAAAACTAATCTAATGATTCCTACTGATCATTCAAATACCTCAACAAAACGTATTTTTATTTATAATTCCCGCTCCCATAAAAGCAAATTATGATGGCATATTTTGGCATTTTCTGATCTGAGACGAGTTCGGCAGATTTTGGCAGGTTTTTTGCAAGAATCTGGCAGATTCGCCATTTCTAAAACGGTCACCCTGGTTTGTTTATTTGTTTTGTAATTTAGGGCTACTTTACTTTGCTTTACTGTAGGTACTTTGCCAATGACTTTTAAAATGTGCGATGATATAAATAATTGTTGTAGACTATGCTTGGATGTGGACTCTAGTCATGTTTCTATCTTTGGCGATCCAACTATCGGCCTACACTTAAAATCCTGCCTCTCAATAGCGGTGTCTCCAAATGACCCTTTGCCGACAGATATCTGCATGTCCTGTGTATCACAGCTAAGTCAATTTTATCACTTTCAACTCAACGCTCGATGTTCACAAGACTGGCTCGAGTCTTCGTTACAAGAAAAGACAAAAAAGTCCGGAGATTCGAAAGTTCCTGTACAACCTCTACCAGACTCAGAATACAACTCAGATTCGCTTCTAGAGTTCCTAAACAATACTGCAAACATCGAGGAGTACTTAAACAACCTGGGTAAGGAAGACATCCCTTCCATAGTAAACATGTTAGACAAAAATGAAGTAATTGAAGTATGCAAACTGACTGCCTTCAAGGCAATGAAACAACCGAGCCCTCAAAAGAAAGAGAAACAGCCAATGACCATGGAAATAGATGTTCTGGATTCAGATGTTGAAATAGTCCAAGAGATAATTTTAAAAGCGGTACCAAAACCTGTGAAAGTTGAAAACAACTTCCATACATGCTATGGTTGTAAAACAAAACTCGAAAACATTCAGAAACTCTGCCAACACGTCAGCACTTGTGACACTGCTTCAAGAACTTGCGTTCAGTGCGACTCACTCTTTGACTCTCGGCAGAAAATGATAGAGCATTCTACTACGCACACAACATTATCTCTCACATGTATCTGCAAAGAACAGTTTCCCACCAAAGAGAAGTTGACACAGCATCAGAAATCCTGCAGAAGTGACAGCACAGGCTGTATCTTCCGATGTAAAGAGTGTGGAGAAGTGTCTAAGGATAGGTTCCAACTGTACAGGCATGTTAGAAATCATGTTGTAAAAGCAGATGAAAAGAAATGTGATGTATGCGGTCACATCTTCATAGGTAATGATGCTTTGGCAAACCACATAAAGAAAGAGCATAATACTAAAAGTGGAACTGTTTACAGGTAAAGCTTTCATAATTAAAATTCATCACTAGTTTTGTTTGTTTAAAGTAAAAAAGCACTTTATTCTCTGGGTTAAAATTAAGATGCTGATTTTTAAAATTATGTAACTATTAACTTACATGCATTAATTTTGTGGGCAACAAGAAATAAAGTAAATCTTGATTTTGATAGGTACTTCCCCACAATTCAGAATTTAGGATGCACAAGATGTTATCATACACTAGCGACACGCCCCGGCTTCGCACGGTTTTATTATACATATAAACTTTCCTCTTGAATCAACATATCTATTAAAAAAACTGTATCAGAATCCGTTGCGTAGTTTTAAAGATAGAAGAAGAGAAGTTTTAAGCACACAAAAGGACATAGGGACAGAAAAAGCTACTTTGTTTTATACTATGTAGTGATTGTGTTTCAGATGCAAAGTCTGTCATCTCACTTCAACAAACCACCAGGAAATCTACCTCCATGTTAAAGGACACACTGCCCGACCCCAACAAATCCGTCATCTCTGTGAATCTTGCGGGAAAAGCTTCACAACAAAGGCTATACTCGCTCGGCACTCTCAACAGCACAACAAAGAGTTACATTGCAATGTCTGTGATAGAAGTTTCAAGAACTATAAAGAGAAAGGGACACATGTACTGTTGCATAGTGATATTGTGATGTGTGACCGATGCGGAAAGACGGTGAAGACTTACGAAGTGGAGACTCATACTTGCTTATGATAAGAAGTAGTTTAGCATTATAAAGACTCTTGTGAAGCTTGGTAAGTTACCTTACTTTTGATATATTGAGACTGATTGATAAGACTTTGATGTATGTATTAGTTTCACTGCCAAGAGCGATTGGTCTGGAGGGGCGACTCGTCATGCAACAAGCTGTTATATGAAGACTTGTGCGTCGTCGGTGGCATGCAAAGTTTTTGTGATTGTAAGGCGCTTTATGTTTGTGTTGGTAGAACATCAATGGTTAGTACACACTTGGTTAGTACTTAATCTGACCCGTGACCCGAGAGCTGGTGAATATCTGGCTCAGCGCATCAGTATTGCCATACAGCTTGGTAATGCAGCCAGTGTCTTGGGGACGCTTCCGACTGGTATTGACATGGATCAATTGAGCTACCTTTAGACTGTTTGCAACCGTCTGCAGTTAGCTCAATGGTTTCAATTGTAAATACTAGTTGTAATTTTTCTATTCCTTGCTTGTAATTTTCGTTATTAATAAAATCTTAATCTGCTTACAGTCATTATTAACTTGTTAAACTGTTATTAATTTTTTAGTGAACATGATTATGAATATTCTAGGGATCATCATCAACCTATATTAGTCCACTGCTGGACATAAGCCTCTCAATGAGCGCCAACTGACTGTATCATTTAGGTATGCATAACATAAATAGGTTTAATAAATTATTAAAAGAAATCAACTTCTCTGTTTTGATTTATTGAGTTCAAAACAATGCCTAAATTAATATATCTTAATATCAATTAGAGAACTAAACTATTTACGAATTAGTAAACACATCAAAAGTAACTAAAATTTAGTTTTAACAAAAACAAAACCATCCTCTATGGCCGAAGTTGAAAAAATCGGTAAAAATAATCCTTATACTGTACGGCATGAGGTTGCTCAGTTCGACAAGGTATTTCATGAACGACGGTATGCAGATTGTCGTGTGGTTCTTGCGTATACCTGAAAAAAAGCACATATTAATTAGAATAATAATGAAGTAGCATGCGTAGCAGGCTAGCAGGTGACAGAAAAAGGTTCACCCTTAGGCGGACATTAAACGGTCAATTATATTGCGCAATATTGCAAATTCTGCAATAATATTTGACCGTTTAGGGTTAATATTGAACTCGTTTGGTATCAGAGCGCCTTTCAATCTTATTGTACGATAAAAATATTGTACAATTTTATTGTAGGTCTAGGGGCCGCCTAAGAGTCTTAAAAAGTCTGGAAGATGCCTTGACAACACGTAATGAACGAGCAAGAGATATCCTGCATATTTACACTACAGAGAGTGCACTGAGAACCTGGACGCAACGCCAAGGTTACGGTCACTGAGCTCTTTCGATCTCGTATCATTCTACCGTCTTGATGTACTTATGTAAAAACTCACTTTATTTTTTTGTTTACCGTACTTAATTTAAATTTTCTGACATATCCAAGAGACCTGTAAGGTCTAAAGGATTTAAGGCACTTTGAGCTTGAGTAGGTAAACCGTTATAACAGCGTTACATTACATCAAATTTACTGCACACTGATGCCCTTTTGAAGTTTATTGCCAGGATTCAGCTAGCTTCTTGAAGTGTGCGCTTCTAAAACGCGTGTAATACGTTATTACCAGTTCTAACACCGGTCAAAAACTGTATACTTAATGTATGTTCCGAAAAACAACCTTAGTGGTACCTCAGGAGTCATCAAATAGACTATAACGACCGGGCAGTTCTGGTGTAGAATGGTCTAACCGGGAAGTAGTGGTACTTTCAATGCCGAAACTTCAAGAACAAGTATTTTGAAGACCTCTTAGGGATGAAGATCGCGTATAGATCGCATCGGTTATAGATTCTTCTGTGACGCAGGAGGTTGCTTTCTGTTCTGCAGATATTTCTTTAGTTCCTGGTCTTCTGAGTGTTTTTTCGATGAACTATTTTTTCTATCTATGCGATGTATTAGGTTTATTATACAGGTAAGTTTATCAGTAATCTAGTACCCATAAGACAAGTGCAGATCAGCTTGGGGCTGGATATTGCTGTGTGAAAGTGAAGTGTGAAGTCTAGCAATATTTATTTATGTACCTTCAATCATGATCCTAGCAGCGTCTTTCGCCGAGTACTCCCTGTAGAACGCGGTAAAGCGATGCCTCGGCGCAGGGTAGAGGCCTGTTGAGATCGTGCCTAGGTACACAGATGTTATGTTGATGTTTTTTGTCCAAATGTCCAATCGGAGCTCTTCGGCTATAGAGTCCATTAACCCTGAAATTAAGCATTAATTTAAGTTTTTTGCTTGATGTAACCTTCTCGAACTATACTAAGGCGTTCCTTTCGTAGGCATTGATTGCTTTTTACTTGACATCCATTCTTTAATTGGGGCCACGTACGTGTTTATTTGTGACCACAATTTTTCCAATTGAATTTTTCTAAATGTCTTCATGAGCCATAAGACCCGTAAAAATCGCTACCATTCCTAACCCGTGACCCGTACGTACCTTTATATACGAATATCTTCCCTAGATCGTAAGTACCTGATAAGGATTAAAATTAATAAAAAAATCAAACTCTTTTTCAACTGATTTCAAAATGGAGGAGGTGCTCAAATCAATTGGATTTTTATGTGTTATTTTACCCTAACTTTTTTCTAGCTATACCATTTTTGATGATAATTTTTTCCTACAAACTTATAGATCAAGACTTAACCATTAGTTTTTGTATCCTTAATAATGATTATTTTATTTAATCTCAACGACGATTTTGATTGAACAAATAGATTTTTTGAATTGATTGCATGTACATATTTCTATTTTTTTAATTATTAAAATTACTGTCTTTCAACTAAAGGCAAATTTCCAAAGAACCAAGACACTTGGTTTAAAACAATACTCACCTCTCAATCCAAATTTGGCAGCACAGTAAGGTATCATATCGGCGCACGGCATGAGACCTGCGCTGGAGTTGATCGCTACGATGTGTCCGTGTCTCCTCTCGATCATGCTCGGCAGAAAGGCTTGGATTACCTGAAAGAGATGTCATCATCAGCCCTTTCTGCTGGACAAATAATCCATTCCATTCTTGTATTCTCTTGCTATTAATATCCGTTCTAGTATTATGTAGTTCAAGCCAAGGTTTTTAGTTTAACCTTCTAGTACATCAATAAACTAGCAGATCGGTCGATGTCTCAAAAAAAATCTTTTGTAAAAGCTTGGTTCTGAGTAGCCTTCCCAAACATCAGATTAAAGTTTGCCCTTTTGGTTTCTTCAGACCGTGGATTTATTTTTTCTACCATCAATAAAGTGTTTTTGTTCCTTGAAAAATTCTTCCAATACCTAGTTGTTTTGTGTAAAATTGTCAAACAATAAAGAAATTTTGGTTTATACCTCTAATTTAATCTTTACTAGAGTTTCGAGATTCTTACTTTCGAGGTTGGGTTATGTGAGGTAGCGTGGTTTTGCCGTTGAGTGTTTCCTGGAAGCGTGCATTCGTTGTCATGTGATTCGTGTTGGTGATCATTAGAGATATCGTTATTCGAGGTCGCATGAATTCGGCGTGGAGTGCTTCGTTGTAGCGTGCATTCGTTGTTAAGTAATTCGTAGTCGTATGCTTTCGGGGACGTGTGATTCGGCGTTCCGTTTTTCAGAGTAACGTAGAGCACTCAATAAAGTCATTCCTTTGGTCGTACGAGCGGCGCCTTACAACAACTTGAAGTCTTTAGGACCGACACAAGCTTAAAGCCTTACCCAAAAATGCGCCAGCAAGTTGATCTCCACCAGCTTAGCAATTGCCTCAGGGCGGATATGACAGATCGGTGCACAGGTCATTGCCCCCGCGTTGCTGATTACCATCGATACTTCGGACAGCTGTCTTCTGATGCAGAGGGATAGGGCAGTCACCTGGTCACACGCTGTCACGTCTATCGTGAAACCGTAACACTGTAAATAAAAACAGCAAAACTTTAAGGTACTTATTCACTACTGCGAGTCTTCTGTGGCGTCAGCTTGTATGTCGGTCACTCACTCGCTAGCTAGTAGCATTGAGTTCGCAGAGATCGCCAATAACTTCGCCGAGATCGCCAATAACTTCGCCAACCTTGACTTGACGAAGACCTTGACTACCACCTGATCTACGTTTTGCCGTGTCCGAGTA
Source organism: Eupithecia centaureata (assembly GCA_944547425.1). Taxonomy (NCBI): domain Eukaryota; kingdom Metazoa; phylum Arthropoda; class Insecta; order Lepidoptera; family Geometridae; genus Eupithecia; species Eupithecia centaureata. The sequence continues at coordinate 15,871,620 of OX155677.1, forward strand.
AGCTTAGAAGAGATAAGATCTCTTGACACTAGCCCAACAAACGAATGGAAAATGTGTACCTCCCCCTCTTTCTTGCGAATCTCCTCAACCACGGTGTTGTTCCGCCTCGCATCCTTGTCCCAGCAGATGACAGTGGCTCCTAACTCCGCGAATTGAATGGCCAGCTCTCTTCCTATGCCGTTGCCTGCTCCAGTTACCTGTGCATAAAGATGAAGTTGCTGTGTGTTCTGTAAAGTTTCGGTGCTGTTGCTGTTTTTCATTATTTTCTTCATTATTGTATCCAAATTATATTGTTATCTACGTCGTTTCGTTTTCATTCCGTTCAGTCAATTCTAAGGCTACTCAAAAAGGTCGCTGATAGCGATAAGGTCATCCTAATAATTGTATAGATTTTTATTTATTCTTGTGGTGGTGCAATAAAAAAGACGTCTTTATTGCGCCACCACAAAAATCAATAACGACGACCTCAGTGGCGCAGCGGTGGTAGATCCTCCTGCGACGCTGAAGCAGGTTCAATTTCTCATCATAGAAAAAAGTATTTGTAGTATATGCAGGTTTTTATACCGGGTGTTTTCTATGTTTAGTAAATATCTATTATGTAATGTATTCTACTTAATAAATATCAGTTATCTAGTACCCATCATACAAGCTGCTGCTTAGCTTGGGGCCGGACGGTACTGTCTGTATTGTCCAGCACTTTTTTATAAATTTATCCATTACCAGTAAAGTTAGTTAAACCTTCTTGGTTCGTAGATTCAACTTTCATATTCTATAGTTACCAAGACAGTCTCCCCGTGCATGCTCTTCAAGACTGGAGGAATAAACACCCTCACGATCGCCATGGTGCAAGTGGAACAAAGCTTGGCAACCAGTACCAGTACATCGACAGCAAACAGAGGCACCGCCACCAGTCTCCCGTCTCCCCACCATGGCAGGATCCAAAGTTCCTGGACGGTCCTGAACTTCCTCGCCAATTTCCCTATAACACGCACGAATATATTCCGCCTATACATAAAGATAAAAACTTAAAAATATAGCAGCATCACAAGATTGTAGACAAAGTTTGTAGATTTGTTTGACAACTGACAATATTAGACATTCAATAGCGGCTTGTCATACTAGATTTTAAAGAGGAAAGTTTAAATATGAATGTCTAAACAAAAAAGTACTTACTGTACTGACGGCATGATGTTTGCCAAATAAATTGTCAAATCTATCGCGTCGTCGTCGTAGTATTTATATTCTCTTTGGTCGTCGTCGTCGTCGGTAGCAAAGAGAATATAAATACTACGGTCGGTAGGGTCGGTAGAAGCGTCACATTTACTTTGATCAAAATCAAACATAAACAGAACGGAATTTTACCGTATTTTTGTAGATTTTTTAGACTTGATTATTTAAAGACAAGTCACTATGGATAAAAAACCTTTGCAAAAGGAACGGGACAATCGTTCAGCTGAGAAGAAGGACCTGACCTTCCATCCCTTTACTATAACTCCTGAGAGTGCCTACACCTCTGTCCTATTGCTACAGTCTGCTGAGCCGGAAGTACTATGCCAGGTAAAAGTTTGCCCAGCATTAAGCTCTTTACATAGTCATATATACCTACCTAAGTGCCAACCTGTTGATTATATAGGTAGTACTTTGTATCATGGTTTTTGTTTTTTTTATAACTTACGCTCGCATTCTATTCTACTTGGTTAACTATGAAACTCTTGATAAAAATAATTTAATTGACGAGCGATGATTATTATTTTTTGTGTTAAGCCCTACTACGTGTTCCTTAGTGATTAAATAATGCTGGAAAGTCCACACAACATCATCTATCCCCAAGCCTTAGCCCCAAGCTATGCAGTGCTTTGTCCTTATATTGTCATAATACAACTTAATCACACCTACCTACTTATTTATACAATTATAGGGTATCACTATCACTACATAGTATAAAACTAAGTAGCTTTCTCTGTCCATATGTCGCTATGTCCCTCCCTATGTATGCTTGAATCTTTAAAACTACGCACGGATTTTGATGCGGTTTTTTAAATAGATAGAATGATTCAAGAGGAATGTTTATACGTATAAAAAAACCGTGCGAAGCCGGGGCGGGTCGCTAGGAATTGTATAAATTAGGTAGGTAGTTCTAGTCTCATTCATAAGTTACCGAAGTATTTATGATAATATGAGAATAAATTCTTTAAACCAATACTCTTACTAAATTTATTTCTTTTTATGCAGACTTTGCGAGCGATGACAAAGTTCAGCGCCCAAGACGTAGCGAACCGCCACGTTCTTTTTAACTTACATGCTATCCGCTACATCCTGCCTCACATTGATAATCCCGAGATGAACATTAAAAGGTTCGCCCTCAAAGCCTTGGCTCAGCTCTGCCAGCTGCCAAAAGCACCTGAACAAGTTCTGGAAAACCCGAACAATTTGAAGAAAATAGCCCTTTTGTTGCCGAAGGTAAAATCATTTCCACTTTTACACTCTTTGGCTTTTATGACCAGTTTTTTCTTGAATCGTTCAAACGTTATCATTATCACTTTCGCAGATGGAAGATGTGTATGTCTTGGAATTCGCGTCTCTCGTCCTTTCAGAGCTGACCAGAGAACCACTGGGTTGCGAACAGTTGGTCTCTGCTAACATCCTCAGCAGTTTGTTCTCAAGAATGAAGAACAGCTTGGACCCAGATGTTCAGAAAAACTGTTTACAGGTGACATGATTTTTGCAACCGTAGGACTTCACATCACACATAATAAATGCGAAAATTTGGATGCATGATTTTTTTGATGCATGTTTGTGAGCTCTTCACGTCAAAACTACACAACGCATCGTGCATCGGGCTGAAATTTTGAATAGACCTAGTTCTAGGCCTGGAATTAAAGATAGGGTGCATAGACTTTTCATCAATTTCCACACGAATGAAGTCGCGGGGTGCAGCTGTTGTTAAGAACTTTTGCCGCTGTGGGGCAGAGACCGAGAAACGTTGCAGTCTTACCTGTTAGATCTGAACATCACAGAGGTTTTACGATGTTAGAGTAGTGATAGTCATACATATAGCCAGGGTACTTACAACTACGTAGGTTTCCCTTACTATGTGATCAAAACTAAACTTTCCGTAGCTACTTTTTCTTAAGAAAGTGGTAGTTTCTTCATCTTCGCATCTCAGATCTGTTATTTCCCATCCAGACCTTAAGCAACCTTCTCGATGACCCGGTCTGCGCATCAGAAGTAACAAAGAACCAGCAGTTCAGCTGGTCTTCTCTACTGGCGCTGATGCAGAGCAAGTACCTTGCGATCCAGCATGCGGCTCTCCGCACGGTGGACCAGCTCATTAGCAGGCATCAAGACCAGACGGTGCAGAAGACGTTTAGAGCTTCCACGGGCGTTTTGGACCTGTGTGATATATTAGAGGTGCGTGGTTAAACTTTAACTTATACAATTTTAACTTCTTGATCATAACCTGCGTCACAAATCTTCTAACAGGGTAAATTTTTAGACAGTATCGCTGGCTTTTTTGTGGTTTGCGAATTTATGATCTCAATAGTTGGTATTTATATTCCTTCAATATATTTTACTTGTAAAGGAGTAACTGACTGACAGATATTGCACAACCTTAACCGCTATTCCTAGAGACTTGAAATTTGGAGTGTTTATACCTTTTAGACCCGAGCTCATTACGGAAGACGTAGTTGTTCTAGCCCTGGAATAACACATAGTCTACTTCATCCCATAAATCAGTTCCCATGCGATAGAAATAGCCTTAAAACTTTTCTATAGAAACAATGCTTACGAAGTCGCGGGCGCACTAGTTTCGTATAATTGAGAGAAGTACGAAACCCCTCGAAATTGGCGGATCCTGTAGTCTTATATTTAGTCTTATATGTGGCTTGTATGTAGTCTTATTGTAATATGTAAGTCTTATATGTATGTAGGCACGTCTTAAATGTAGTCTTATATCTCCAGTCTTATGAATTCCGCGACGTCCACACGATGGTGCTAGGAGTTCTCCGCAACTACGTGCAAACGGAAGAGAACGCATCTCACGTGTACCAGAGCGGCTGCATCTTGCGCCTGCTCACTTACCTGGAAATGGCACTGCCGCCCATGAAGTCACATTGCCTCAGTGTGCTCACCAAGATGTCCTTCGTGGGTACTGGAAGAGACGTGAGTATATCTTTCAAAACGCTGCCAAAGCATTGCCACACAGCGTGGTAATGCAGCCAGAGTCTTGGGGACGCGACGACTGGTATTGATCAGTTAGCTACATCTAGACTGTTTGCAACCGTCTTCAGTTAGCTCGATTAGCTTCGCCTTAGACAAATATGGCTTAAATGGTTTCAAATAGTCCACACTACCTTCGCCCACCAGCTTTGCACCCAGCTTCCAATCACCCTGTATATACATCCCATGTATTCGGTAATTCCCAATAGATAAATTATTCTTCGCACTTTTTCAAGAAATTCATTTTGTTTCCCAGGCTCTATTCGAAACCGGGACAGACCTAGTGTTCTGTCACCAACTGCTCAGCTCCAACGTGGAGCTACTAGCGGACGCAGCGATGGGCGTCGCCAACATGACAAAACTGCTGCCTTCTGCTGTCCGGATGAGCGACACTAACATTATTGAGGCGCTGTGCTGTGAGTTATCTAGTACATTAGAGTAAAAGAGCTGGCACAGATCTAGTATTCTGCCACAAACTTCTGCCTTCTGCTGTCCGGATGAGCGACACTAACATTATAGAGGCGCTGTGCTGTGAGTTATCTAGTGAATTAGTGTAAAAGAGCCGGGACAGACCTAGTGTTCTGCCACCAACTGCTCAGCTCCAACGTGTAACTACTGGCGGACACAGCGATGGGCATCGCCAACATGACCAAACTGCTGCTTTCTGCTGTCCGGATGAGCGACACTAACATTATTGAGGCACTGTGCTGTGAGTTATCTAGTGAATTAGTGTAAAAGAGCCGGGACAGACCTAGTGTTCTGCCACCAACTGCTCAGCTCCAACGTGGAGCTATTATTTAAACACACTCCGGCTGACCTAATATTTAAAATAAATACCAATACATTTACTCCCGAAACATAAGGTTGAAAACCACTGACTTGGGGTAAGCGCGGCTTAGTGCCGCACTTCCCCCAAGCATGGTAGCCGCACTTTCCCAAACCAACGTGGAGGTGTTATTTAAACACAACCAAGCAAAAGTTTTTATGAATGTTTGTTACTCTTTCACGCAACTACTGAACGCATCGCATCGAGCTGTAATTTTGAATAGACGTAGTTCTAGCCCTGGAATAAAACTACTTTTCATCCCAATAATCAGTTGCCATGGGATAGAAATAGCCTTGAAACAATGCCATAGAGTTTATTTATATAATACTAGCTACCCGCCCCGGCTTCGCACAATTTATTATACGTATAAACCTTCTTCTTGAATCACTCTATCTATAAAAAAAAACCGCATCAAAATCCGTTGCGTAGTTTTAAAGATTTAAGCATACAAAGGGACATAGGGACAGAGAAAGCGACTTGTTTTTACTATGTAGTGATTGAACCGATGTTTCCCCTAAGATAAATAAATAAAATAAAATAGAAACAACGCCAGCTAAGACGCTGGCGGATACTAATCATTTAATAACGAGTTAGTGCCTACTTCAAGTAATATTGTAGGTAATATCTCGTCTCAATTTTTGTTCCCATTTCAGCCATAGTAAGCGACGACGTATCAACATGGTTTTACATACGCATAAATGCTCTCCGAGCGCTTGCCGAGCTTTGCCGAATCATCCCGAAGGCGGCATACACTCTCATCGAACCGAAAACATTCACAGCACTGAGGAACATCAACAAAAAATGTAAGATTTTGTACTTTATTGTTACGTACTTAAAGTTACCACATTAAATTTCTCTTGATTCCTTTCGCGAGGGAATGTGAAACCAAGAAAACACGGTGCGGTGTTGAGAAAACGTTCGTCTTAAAGGTTTTAGCTCATTTGTATCGCAGCACCGCGCATAGGTATACAAATATATCGCCTCGCAATAGGTCGCATCGTACGTAGCTTTAAGATGCAGCAAATAGAACACACTTAAAAAAACATAACGAGTGTGTAAAGTGCTATTAACCGTGGGATAAAGAATGGGGTTGAAGATGACAGTGGTGTCTTTAGCATGCTGTTCCGGTTAAATCAATGTGATCTATGCGGTTATGCTTTTTCGCTGTCTTTTCTATAACATTATTTATCTACTTCCTTCTTCGCCCATTCCTTTAGTGCAAAAATATAGAACGCATTTCTAGTCCCAGAATTTAGTAGAATTTTAGTTTTTTTGATTTGATTAGTGTAACTAAACTTGTATTGCAACTAAAGTCGCTTCCAATAGTGTGCAATAAAGGATTTTCTATGTAGGTATATGTATATCCTTATCTACATGCCTTATTCTTTGCTGTTGCAGTTAAATGCCTCAAGCAAGAGTATGAACTCATGTATCAGCGTACATATATACCTGATTTTATTTTCTTGTACGTACCTAAGCGGTGCGGTGAAGATGAGCTATTACCTTTGCTTACTTAGGTTTTTAAAATTATGGAAATACCAATCGAATTACGACTGTAAAACTATAAAGGATGAAGTTGAAAATCGTTATCTTTCAGTCCAAGAAAACCCAATAGAAGCACTATTACCTATACTTACTTAGGTTTTTAAAATTATGGAAATACCAATCGAATTACGACTGTAAAACTATAAAGGTTGAAGTTGAAAATGGTTATCTTTCAGTCAAAGAAAACCCAATAGAAGCTCAGAGGCTCGCGGTACAGTGCTACCTTAACCTGCAGACCTACCACAATTGCATCAAGAGCATGCTCAACGCGGACTTTATGCAGGAACTTATCAATATTCTGATGGTAAGTTTTGATGGTCGTCTTATATTCAACAGACAAAAAAAGGAGGAGTTTCTCAGTTCGACTGTATTTTTTTCGAAAGGTCCCATTTGTTCTATGGAACATGACGTAATATAACAATTTGAGAAAATAATATCCCTATTCAATAAATTTCTTTTCTATTCTTATTTATTGATATTACGAGTACTCTTTCTCCAGCGCGTCGACATCACCCTGAAGATAATGGCCTGCGCCGTGATCTCCGGTCTGATGGTGGAAGATGTGGCCAAGGGTCTCTTCTCTCTGCGGAAAGGAGAAGATGTGAGTTGTTCTATAACTTTAGGTAATACCTACATAGAAGGAAGCTAATAGTAAAGGACAAAGGTATTTTATTTTGTCACATAACCCTGACAAATACTATTTAGGAGCTTAGATGTGACAAGATTCTTACCACTCAGTGTTTGTCACATAACCTTTAGAAATAAAAAGGAGAATTGACAAAAATAGTTACAACTCAGCGTTTGTCACACAACCTTTAGAAATAAAATTTAGGAGAAGTGACAAAAATGGTTACCACTCAGTGTTTGTCACATAACCTTTAGTAATAAAATTTAGGAGAAGTGATAAAAATGGTTACCACTTAGCGTTTGTCACATAAACTTTAGTAATAAAATTTAAGATATGCGACAAAAATGTTTACCACTCAGCGTTCGTCACATAACTTTTTCAAATAAAGTATGCATAGGAGACGTGACAAAAATAGTTCACAATGTGCTCCTGAGGACACCGTTCTGGTTTCCTTTATCATTCTAAACTACATTTTGTAGGTTTTCGCCCTCTCGGCGACAAAACGGTGAAAAAGCGAGAACCGAGTCAGGTTTTTTTATAGTTTTCAATTGATCTCCTTGTTCGAGCAAATTTTGGAAATTGTTTAACGATATGATTAAATAAGTGGTGGGGATCGCGCGCACTTATGCGCGAGCGAACGAGTGAGCGACGACTAAGGTAATTTACCAGAAGCATAGCGTGACTTGGCGGTACCCCGTATATATTTCTTTTGGGGGCCCTTTGAATGGGATTCTTACAAAATCCAATTTTTTTCTGCATAAAATTAAAAGAAATATTTATTCATCATAATTACCTTACTATCTCTTTTTTCTCCGATTCTATTACTACTCAGGTTGCAAAGGCTCTGAAATCTATGTTTATTTGGAGTAATTAATATATCGAACAGCAAAAAATTTGGGAAGTTTTTATTATTTTTTGTTTACCTAAGCACGTTGGGGGCCCCCGTGGCACGGGGGACCCGTATAATTGATACGGCAGCTACGGCGGTAGCTACGCCACTGTAATTTACGACAGTGTCCATTGCTGGCTAGAAAAATAATTAAAAATCTTTAACAATATTTTTATGTTGGCTGTGAATTTGCTTTCAGAATTGTTTTGCTTCACTTTAGGGGTGCTTAGCGAACCCTCTTCGTTTTCGCTAGTCTTTTTTTCACACCCTGTGTATATAACTACAGTTTATTATATTCTGTACTAGCGACCCGCCCCGGCTTCGCAGGGTTTTATTATACGTATAAACCTTCCACTTGAATCCCTCTATCTATTAAAAAAAACGCGTCAAAATCCGTTGCGTAGTTTTAAAGATTTAAGCATTCAAAGGGACATATAGGGATATAGGGACATAAGGATATAGGGACAGAGAAAGCGACTTTGTTTTATACTATGTAGTGATAATGAATTAATGATTGCAGGTAGTGGCAAGTAACATGATGATAGAGCACATCGGTCTCCGCACGGCTCTCTGCACCCTCATTGCGGCGAGCGTCACCAACGAAGGCGCCAACGCATATCTAGAGTCTGGCACTATACACTAGTGAGTATTCATTGTTATTATACAAGGCAAGTAACATGATGATAGAGCACATCGGTCTCCGCACGGCTCTCTGCACCCTCATTGCGGCGAGCGTCACCAACGAAGGCGCCAACGCATATCTAGAGTCTGGCACTATACACTAGTGAGTATTAATTGTTATTATACAAGGCAAGTAACATGATGATAGAGCACATCGGTCTCCGCACGGCTCTCTGCACCCTCATTGCGGCGAGCGTCACCAACGAAGGCGCCAACGCATATCTAGAGTCTGGCACTATACACTAGTGAGTATTCATTGTTATTATACAAGGCAAGTAACATGATGATATATTTTATTACTAGCGACCCGCCCCGGCTTCGCACGGTTTTATTATACGTATAAACCTTCCTCTTGAATCACTCTATCTATTAAAAAAAAACGCCACAAAATCCGTTGCATAGTTTTAAAGATTTAAGCGTACAAAGGAATATAGGGACAGAGAAAGCGACTTTGTTTTATACTATGTAGTGATGGTCTAGTGTTATTTATGGGCATAAGGACATAAGGACAGAGAAAGCGACTTGTTTTATACTATGTAGTGATTATTATCCTCTATGTGTTACAGTATGGTGGAGAACATGAAGGCTCGATACGTGGTGAGTGCGTGGGAGCCCGCCATTGAAGCCATCTTTAGGCACCACCCGTCGGCCAAGTTCGCTTACACCGGCCAGCTGGACGTCAATGACTTTACACAGGTTCGTTTAATTATAACCGATTTCTGCTATAGCATATCTCTTGTATTTTTATCTCTTATATTTTTCTGTACCTACCTATTGAGTATTATATGTTTTTACCACCTTTGTGCCACCACACCAGGCTCTTTGTGGTGATCGTTTGATATGATCGTTTTAAAAGTTATTTAACTTGTCAAACTGTCATGGTTTCTAACATTAAAGTCATTTACATGAATAAAAATTCCACTACTACTTCTTTTTTTACTTTAATGAATTAAAATTCCAGGAAGGTTTCTACGTGCAGAAGCGCCTAGGAGCCAAGTTCCGTTCTCTGAACGAGATTCTGTCTAAAAAGCCGCCATACACTGACCCAACCTACATCGTCATGTTCCACCGATCTCCATTCAGCGAAAACGATTCTGATTTAGGGATAAGAACGCCCTGTAAGTATATTTATTATTTACTAGCGGCCCGCCCCGGCTTCGCACGGTTTTATTATATGTATAAACCTTCCTCTTGAATCACTCTATGTATTAAAAAAAACCGCATCGAAATCCGTTGCGTAGTTTTAAAGATTTAAGCGTTCAAAGGGATATAGGGACAGAGAAAGCGACTTTGTTTTATACTATGTAGTGATAGTGACTGACTAGCTAGGACATAGGTCTATGTCCAGCTGTGGACTCATATAATTATGTCGATGATGATGACTACCTAGGAGATTCAGGCAATAGAGTGCCACACTAAGTCCTACTAATATTATAAACGTCAAAGTCTGTATGGATGGATATTTGTTCCTCTTTCACGCAAAAACAGAAACTGAAATTTTGAATAGATGTAGTTCTAGCCATGGAATAATTTAAAGTAATAGGCTCCTTTTCATCTCATAAATCAGATCCCATGGGATATAAATAGCTTTGAAACGTTTCCATAGGAAGCAGGAAGGGCATATACTAGAGGACCTCAGTGGCTTAGTTGACGACAGCCTGCGACGCAAGGTTCGATTGCTGCCTCGAAACAAATTTGTGTACGATCTGCAGAAATTTGTTTCGTTGGTCTGGGTGTTTCCTATGTACAATGAAAATATCTATCTATGCATCATCATTATCAGCCTATATTGGACCACAGCTGGGCATAAGCCTCCCCTAATGAGCTCCATAGCGCCCTGTCTTCAGCTAACCGTATATATGTATATAACGTATTAAATACATACAGGGTGTTAGTCTGAACTGTCTTATCCTTGAAACCAGAGGTTCAGTATCATGAGTAGAGTCCAAAACCGATGAGAAATGGTTCATTCCTATTTTAGTTTCGCAGGATTTTGATTTTTCATGTCTTCGATAGTGATGTCATGGTCACCCTGCAAAAATAACTTTCGGTTGCGATATGAGGTGCGGCTCGGTAGTGGGGCGAGGCAGCGGCGTCGGGGGAACTGAATCAGTCAGCTGTGCGTGCTAGAGCACAGAATAAATACAGCTATAAGTAGTATGCGTGTCTCGTGTATGTGTGTGAGCGTCACCTTAGTGATTTATGGCTTACGTGAATTTTTGTTTTAAAAATCTGTAAAAAATAGTTATATTTTTTTTCACCGGTTATGGACTCTACTCATGATACTGAACCTCTGGTTTCAAGGATAAGACTGTTCACACTAACACCCTGTATATCAGTTATCTATTACCCATAACACAAGCTTTGAGTGGCTTACTTTGGGTCTAGAAGGTGCTGTGTGGATGGTCCAGCATTATTTATTTTTATTTATTTAATAATGGTTCGTAGACACCGAAGCGACATCCAACCCCGACGTCCACGGTCAGCTGACCTCTCCCTCGGCCGGCGGCTTGCAGCTGCAGTCGCTCCCGGACGACGCCAACCTGCGCGCCTACCTGCACAAGTGGCGCGTCTGGTTCGGAGACCCGTGAGTATTGTTGCATTACCTACCGCCTATGATCATCCACTCTCCTGGTACTTACTGAAAGAGTGCGGCGCGTCTGGTTCGAAGACCCGTGAGTATTGTTTCATTACCTACCTCCTATGAGCGTCTACTCTCCTGGTACTTACTGAAAGAGAGTGTGGCGCGTCTGGTTCGGAGACCCGTGAGTATTGTTTCATTACCTACCTCCTATGAGCGTCTACTCTCCTGGTACTTACAGAAAGAGAGTGTGGCGCGTCTGGTTCGGAGACCCGTTAGTATTGTTTCATTACCTACCTCCTATGAGCGTCTACTCTCCTGGTACTTACTGAAAGAGAGTGTGGCGCGTCTGGTTGGGAGACCCATGTTAGTCCTGCTGTCTTTTGTTTCATTAAATCATTACCTACATCCTATGAGCGCCTATTCTCCTGGTACTGAAAGAGTGTTTTTGAAAAGGTGGGGCGTCTGGTTCGGAGAGTACTACTCTACTACTCTCATGCTTCAGCTTGTCCGCTGGGCGATGGCTTCTGCGACGAGTGCCAAAACATGTCTTCAGCTTGTCGTATCTTTTATGGGTCCAGATCAAGCGAACGAGTGAGATTCAACGATCGGTACCGCACGTTTACTCGCTTTGTTGATACATCCGCATTAAAATAACGCATCTGAACCCCAGCGAAAGCCCGGAGCACAGACGAATGGGAACGAAGGGTCCCGCTTGCTTTGCCATGACGTCCACACTGGTTCGTTCGCGTTCGTTCGTAAGCCTTCGCTCGCTCGCTCGCTTGGTCTGGACCCACCATCACAGTACGTAGATAGTCATCTCCTGCCCGGAGGTCGTCCTACCAAGTGGAAATCAAGCCTAATGTACTATTTGATCAAATTCCTGTTTTCGTTTCAACTTCCAGAGCAAAATCACTCACATACATCCAAATAGATCACGCCCACTACGAAATCAAGTACCGCTACAAATGCGACGAGGTATCTTCGTCGCTCAAGCACCGCGCGCAGTTGCTCGCGGATTTCGTGGCCCAACAGATGTCTGGACTGGACCAGGAACGGGATTGTTCTATGCCACAAGTTACCTTGCATGTCCACGATTTGATGGTGAGTTTCGGTTCTAGGCCGCAAGTTACCTTGCATGTCCACGATTTGATGGTGAGTTTCGGTTCTAGGCCGCAAGTTACCTTACATATCCACGATTTCATGGTGAGTTTCGGTTCTATGCCGCAAGTTACCTTGCATGTCCACGATTTGCATGTCCAGCGAAATCAAAGTCGCTTTTTCTGTATCCCTATGTCCCTTTGTATACTTAAATCTTTAAAACCACGTAACGGATTTTGATGCGGATTTTTTTTTAATAGATAGAGTGATTCAAGAGGATGGTTTAAAATACGTATAATAAAAGCGAAGCCGGGGCGGGTCGCTAGTAATAAATACAGTGATAATTGATATCCCCTTCGCTTCAATCTTTTGTCCACTTGTGGAAGAAGCGTAAAATAAACCCTAAAAGGGTCAATTGTCGTCAGTGCGACCTGGGCACGCCCGTGACGAAAGGTCTCTATCCCTACTGCCATAAAGCCGCTATTGCCTCGTGTGTCCTCAGTGCGACCTGGGCACGCCCGTGACGTAAGGTCTCTATACGTACTGCCATAAAGGCGCTATTGCCTCGTGTCCTCAGTGCGACCTGGGCACGCCCGTGACGTAAGGTCTCTATACGTACTGCCATAAAGGCGCTATTGCCTCGTGTGTCCTCAGTGCGACCTGGGCACGCCCGTGACGAAAGGTCTCTATCCCTACTGCTATAAAGGCGCTATTGCCTCGTGTGTCCTCAGTGCGACCTGGGCACGCCCGTGACGAAAGGTCTCTATCCCTACTGCTATAAAGGCGCTATTGCCTCGTGTGTCCTCAGTGCGACCTGGGCACGCCCGTGACTAAAGGTCTCTATCCCTACTGCTATAAAGGCGCTATTGCCTCGTGTCCTCAGTGCGACCTGGGCACGCCCGTGACTAAAGGTCTCTATCCCTACTGCTATAAAGGCGCTATTGCCTCGTGTCCTCAGTGCGACCTGGGCACGCCCGTGACTAAAGGTCTCTATCCCTACTGCTATAAAGGCGCTATTGCCTCGTGTCCTCAGTGCGACCTGGGCACGCCGGTGCTGGGGCTGGGGCTGGTGCGGTGCGGCGGCGCGCTGGAGCGAGCGCTACTCTACAAGGCGCTAGCGGACCGCACGGGGCTGCCGTGCTCCGTGCACCGCGCGAGGGGCGCGCACGCCTGGTGCCAGATCGCTGTGCCAGAGCTTATTCAGGTAACACTTATAAGTTAACTAGCATCTGCTCGCGCACTCTTTGTTTCTATGGAAACGTCTCAAGGCAATCTCTATCCCGTGGTAACTGATTTATGAAATTAAAAGTAGCCTCTGTGTTATTCCAGGGCTAGAATTACGTCTAAGTATTTCGAATTTTCCCGATTCGTTCAGTAGTTTTTAAGTGAAGAGGAACAAAAATCCATAAATCCATATACATATGAATAATATTAGTAAGGGTATGGACCTGCCCAGACCTCGCTCAAGGGCAATGTAGATATAAATCACTCTGTATAGTATATTGACCGAAGCACATTAAATAGATAAATAATGCTGAAAAATCCACGCAGCTTCATGTAGCTCCAAGCTAAGCAGAACTTGTGTTATAAATAAATAATTCCGGACAGTCCACACAGCATCCAATTCTCGGAACAAATTTGTGTAGGTACGATCTGCACAAATTTGTTCCGTTGGTCTGGGTGTTTTCTATGTATAATAAAAAAATATCTATCTATGTAATATTTTGTATTAAGTTTATCAGTCATCTGTACTCATAACACAAGCTCTGCTTAGCTTGGGGCTCCCCCCGGATGGGCATAGTACTAACGAGCTCCGTATATTTTTAATTCCTAAAATTCCAAAATGACGCAAAAAGCGCTGGAAATTGCAGTACGTGATCTTCAAAAGGTGATATGTGACCTCAACAAAAGAATAGGCGTGCTGGAGACAAAAATAGATGACCAGAGCCGGATTATCACCCATCAAAACTCAGTGACACTGAATACAATGGCGGAAAGAAAGCAGCCGGTGAGTCCAAATACACAAGATCCAATAACACCTGTCGTCGAGGATCAAATCCAGGTCCCTACACCAGACACTGCAATCCAACGCCCACTACGACAAGCGCGAATCAAGGCTGCTGAGAAAAAAGTAAGTAGCCAGATAAGCACTGCGTCGAAAAAATCAGCTGTTACATCTAAACAAAATCATACTCCACATCTACAACGTACGGTTCTGCCTATGACATTGACGGACCATGAACGCGATCGGAATGAACCTATCGTGTCGTCACTACCGTCGCAGGCGCAAGCGCAGACACGACCACAGCCGAACGACGACCGAAACCAGCCGAGTGACCCGAGTCCGAGGTCTAAGAGTGAGCTGGGCAAGTTGAGCACCGCGGGCGAGGATGCAGCGCTTATGAATGTCGATAAATGGCAAGTAGTTAATAGACAATCACGGAGAAAGAAACAAGCACAACCCATTACAATTGGAGCGGGGAAAGAATGCGATGATCTACAAGCTGTTGAGAAAGTAAAGTATATTCAGGCCTGGTCTTTCAGACCCGAAACAACAGCCGAGAAAGTTACTAACTTTCTTAATAGTATCAAAAAAGCAGAATACTACGTTAAGAGGCGTGACATCAGAACCGATCTACATGCGTCTTTTCTAATTAGAATCCCGGAAAGTATTTACGATGAAGTTACGAGAGCAGATCTATGGCCACCCGGTGTTCACTTTGTACCCTGGATCCCCTTTCGCGCGCGTCCCCGCCACTGGCGGGGGCCGGACCGCGACCGAGCCACTACTAAAGGTTAGAGTACAGGACCCGAACACGCACGAAGAGCGAGATAGCCGCATCAGCAGCGTGCAGCCGTACGACTGCAATGATTTGCTAACTTCATGTCGGCGTAGCGACTTAGTGATTTGTCACCAAAATATAAGAGCGTTAAAAGGAAAAACAAGACGTCTAGAAGTTATGTTAGAAACAATTTTAAAATGCGATGTTTTGTGTATGACTGAGCATTGGCTCAAAGATTTTGAACTAAGTTGTATCCACATAAATAATTATAGTTTGGGTAGTCACTACTGTAGAACTAATGTCGAGCACGGAGGTGCATGCATTTATGTAAATAATAGACTTAAATATAAAGAATTTGTTATAAATATTTCAAGACAACAAGTATGCGAGATTGCTGCTGTAGAATTAATTGACTTTAACACAATTGTTGTTTGTATATACAGATCAAACCAGACAAACACATCCGATTTCTTTCCTATATTAGAAACTTTATTTGATTTATTAAGTGAATATGACAAGGATTGCGTCGTAGTGGGTGATTTTAACATTAACTGGTTATGCCATTTAAACAGCGACCTAAAAAAACTTGTAGATATAATTAGCACAAGGAATTACTTTAATATTGTAGATTTTCCGACTAGGGTGACTTCTGAAACAAGTACTTGCCTAGATCATGTATATGTTAATAATGAACTCGCGAGATCTGGAATGGTACATGCGACGCCCTTGCATACAGATCTAAGCGACCACTATGCCGTGCGCGCCGTGATTGAGTGTGAGGCGCCAAGCGAGAGCTCTGGTACCTACCGCGCTAGGTCGTATGCACAGGCGAACACTCACAGTTTTATCGGAGCAATCCATAGTGTAGACTGGACAGCGATTGCTCAAAAATATGAGAAGTCGACATTAAATGAGTTAACTACGGCACTATTAAACATTATTTTCAACAAAATAGACACCTGTTTCCCGGTCAAATGTTTTAGTTCTCATAGGAAAAACAATTCGTGGGTCTCAAATGATGTTATCGCATTGGAATATCTGATCCGCGAAATGAGCGAAATGTCACAAAGATTACCAGACAACGCAACATTATCGAATCATATTGACGATTTTAAAGATCGTTTTGATGAGGTATTGCGCGCAGAAAGGTCTAAATATTATTGTGATATAATAGCAAAATCAGGCAATTCCGCTAAGACTATGTGGGATATTGTGAAACTCGAAACGGGCAAAACACGCAAGTCTCTAGACTTCATTGAGTCTTTACGGAAACATGATGGGTCAGAGTTCGAAAGCGACAGCGACGCCGTAGACGCAGTAAACACTCATTTCGTGAATGCTGCAAGGTCGTGTGGCGCACCCGCTGCTTCCGTGCCGTCTGCTATGCGAGCGCTGAGATCTGCTACCAAGTCGGCAGATACCTCACTTAGGTTTAAGCTTTTTACACCTGCTGAAATATGTAAAATAATTCATGTAGGTGTATCCCATAAGAACACAAAAGATATTTATGAGATAACAACGTCACTTCTTCATAAGACCTCTGAGCCATTAGCCTTTATTCTCTGCATCTTATTTAACAGATGTATAATGGAAGGGGAATATCCGCGCGCGCTTAAGAGCGTTAGAGTCTCACCTCTATATAAGGGGAAAGGGCGAAAAGAGGATGTGAATAGCTACAGACCTGTGAGTATTATTCCAGCTATCGCAAAAATACTAGAGAATGGTATTAGTACGCGACTCTTGGAGTACCTAGCGAGTACAGGTTCGCTGTCTGCAAGGCAGTACGCGTACCGGGCGGGGAGGTCGACGACTGATGCTGCGAGGGAAGTGGTGAGACATATCCTTCAAGCGCGCGAGTCTAAGAACCAAGTAGCGGTCTTGTTTTGTGACTTGTCAAAAGCGTTTGACGTCGCAGATCACGCTCTACTTATCCAAAAGCTCGCGCACTATGGAGTTTGTGGACCAGCTCTCAAGTTGATAGCGAGCTTTCTAACGAATAGAAATCAGGTTGTGACCGGGAGAGGGGGTAAGATAAAATCCCAGGCTCTACCTACTACTATTGGAGTCCCCCAAGGGTCGTCGCTCTCGAACATCGTCTTTTCTTTGCTGATGAACGACCTGCCAGCATGGATCAAAGATGCGCACGTCTTAATGTACGCAGACGATGTGGCAGCAGTGGTAGAGGCTCCAACAGTGGACACACTGGAGGCAAGACTCAATACTGTAGCAAGTCGATTGCACCAGTGGTTTAGCCAGAACGGCCTGGTCCTAAATGTAACAAAGACGAATTTTATCCATTTTAACCTGGCGGGACGTGCGTATAGGCCATTGAATGTGACAGTTGATAGCAGACATTTAAGCCAGGTCAATGAGACAATGTTCCTAGGCTTTACCCTAGACAAGGCTCTAACATGGGAACAACATATAGATACCCTAAGCAAGAAAATAGGTAGAGCCTGCTTTGCACTATGGCGCCTTTCAGCAACCTTAAATAAAAGGATGGTGAGGAGTCTTTACTTCGCCTCTGTCCATTGTCATTTGCAGTACGGAGTGGACCTCTGGGGTTGCGCTGCGGACTGGGAGCGCGCCTTCAGGCTGCAAAAGAGGGCAGTACGGGCTGTTGTGCGAGTATCCCAAACTACATCAGCTAGACCATATTTTAAGTCCCTAGGTATAATGACCGTTCCTGCCCTCGTCATCTACCAGGCAGCGCTCTATGTTCGAGGCCACCTAGAGGAATACTCGAAATGCGGCGATGGACAGAAATACTATTTCAGGCATGCAAACAGGCTGAGGACCATTGACCGTAGGTTATCTAAATCTAAAAAACTGGTGCACATACTCGGCACGGGTGTATATAACCGACTGCCACCCGAAATCACCAACTCACCGTCGACGCAATCCTTTAAAAATAAACTCAAATATTGGCTAGTCGACATGTGTTTTTATAATGTGAATGAGTTAATAAATATAAATTAATTGATTTGTGACATTCCAATTTTAATAAATTATGATTATTATTTATTTATAGATTATTGCTTTTGTTCTTTCAATTGTTAACACTTTGTTTTTAACTGCATTATGAATTTACTTTTTTGTATTACTGTAAGTAAGAAAAAATGTACCATTTAGACTTGTAACAATGTTGCCAATAAAGAATCTGAATCTGAATCTGAATCTGGCTAGATGTTATGTGAAAATAGCATTATTCAATAAACACAATCTCAACAGGACGAGAACGCAGAAGTAGAGAACTTCCCCGCAGGACTCCTGCGCGCCAACTACGTCGTCGATCTGACCATAAAGCCGGGCCGGCTCCTGCCGATCGGCAGCGTGGAAGCGAAGCTGGTGTGTGGGCCGCAGTGCCATGCCAAGTACCACGCCACCACCCTGCCAGAGGTCTGCCGGTGCGAACACTGAAGAGATGCTACAATATGAAAATTATAACGCGAAACGTGTCAATTCAAGACGCTACGGTACAAATCGAGAGGAATCGGCATAAACTAGCCAATTTATACCTACGCGCTACGGCATAAGTGCTTGTTCTAGGTGTCAATCGAATATCAAGACGTCTAAGCGGCTTGAGGTCTGCCGGTGGAAATAAAAGAGATACATCCTACGCATATTTTCACTCGTTAATGAAGTTTGGTATACTAGCTTGGGGAATTGCATGACAATCAAATAGGGTTTGTTCTGGCAGAAGCGGTCGATAAGGTTTATTTGCAAATGGATAAAATAGATTCATGGTAGAAGTTTTAAAGAATCAAGCTAGCGAATTTATTTATCAAAATATTATAATAACATGCTTAGTTACACTTTTTTAAATTTTCATTTAAAATCTAACATTCACATTTTGAAAACTCGCAAAAAAAACAGTTTCTATTGTACTTTAGCAAGTCGAAGGCTAATATTATTTACCGTTGAATCCTATTATGACATTAATGAGGCTTTGACTGATGAATTCTGTATGTAGGTTAGGTATCTATTAGATGTTAAATAAAATTTGAGTGATATATTATTTAAATATTGGTCAACTATTCTTACTTTTTCTACTGTATAATGTAACAAAACGGAATAAATGAATTGAATCTGAAATATTAAAATTCACATTAATGTCCGAGCACGAAAATATTCATGCTTTGACTAATTAAAACAGTGATCCCCCTGTTACTAGTCAAACCATGATACATCACAGATCCTTTCATTTCCCTTTAAGTATAAACTAATCTAAAAACTAGTTTTTATTTACTAAACAGACCAGAGCTGCTTTGATATACTTACCTACCTATGTAAGTTCAAGACAGGGCTTAGAAAACTGTCTTGGCATGAGCTGTATATGGAAACAAATTTAAATGAAGCTTTCAAGTTTCATTCGATGTTTTGCTTACTCTTTAATTATGTTCACCTAAACTAAGAATGACTCTTATCTTAAAGAAAACTGGATAATTCAAGGTTGTATAAAAAGCTGCAAAAGAGTTTTAGGAAAATCTATTAAAAAAGAATCAGGTTATACTCAATAATTAATAATATATAATTATTATTAATTAAAGATCAGACGATGATTACTTATAGTTCGCGTCATGTAAGAAGAACGCTGGCGGTCAAGCTGCGCAGAAGGCGATTTATGGGTCTATTTGGAGGTATGCGGTGGGGCGCGGGGTGGAAGGGTCATGCGCCGCATGCTTGCCGGTGCGCTATTGGTTCGTCAGTTGACATCACACGTCACGTTACTTGTCAAAATACCATCGCGCACAAAAGTTTACGAAATGGTTTTACATTTTAATGGTTTTTGGAAATTATGCACAAAGGTAAAGAAAATACCTCTAGAGACCGATTACTGTAAAAGCGATCATTTGGTAGATATGATGACAGAAACATTTATTATTCGTGTAGGGGATGATGATTCTGACTCAAATAATGATGAAAGCTCAAGTGACGACAGCGACGATGATGAAATAGCAACCTCCAGTATCAATCCCGCGTCCTCATCTGGTTTCACGTCACCCAAGGCGACTTAATGGATGGAGTTGCTACATTACATTATTTTTTTGCAATTAGATTCATTCTAAACTGAATCGAACTTGTTTTTAATTTTATCTAATATTATTTTCTAATAACCAACACCAAGCCGCGAGTGAAATATTAGTTAAAAATAGGCACAGCAAATTGGCATAGTACTATCGTACGCGAGTGTACCCATGCGCGAACATACCCCTTCCACTTTCTTCCAGCGTTCTTTTTACGTGACGCGACCTATACCCTCGACTACGATGCTACAGAAGACCTCTTAAGCATCAATCAAAATTTAACTTAATAAGATTACTTAGCTTAGGTTGTTAATTCCAAACTCTTCTTTCCCTCATTTACCCCTCCCACTCCTTTTTTCTCCTCGCCCTCTAGTCGGTAACTCCTCTCAAGGTACACAAATAGTCTATAATCTATATAATCTATAATGTTGATTTGATTTATTTATTTATTTGTTTTTGCTTCACCCACTTGGTTGTTTAGACTGTTATAGTGTTTTCCTTTCTATTGTTTGTTTGCCCTGTATAAGTTAAAATAATTATTAATCATTAACGATACGATTGTTAACAGGCTTCCCGCGACACAGGCTTGCCTCGTGCGGGGGCTACCAGAAAAGTGTAACTAAAAATATTAATGGCAAATAAATGATTTTGTATATATTTTTTTGTAATTCTCAAACGTGCCACACAAATTTAATATTAGCAGTTAAAGTGAATTATTAGCACCAGGAAATACTTAGGAAATACAGAGAATAGGTAAACAATAATTTGAATTTTTGTATCTTCCAATTAGGTGGGTATGCTCTGTTCTAACTCCTTTGAATGCTAAATCCTAATCGTATCGTATTTGCTCTGGGAATTTTTATATGAGTATTGAGTGCTTAATGTAGCTTCTTATGGACTGATTGAACCTCTTTTTTATCATTTATTATGACGACTAAGATATACTAAGTTTGTGATAAAACTGTGATATTTAATTTATTTTAGTTTTTAATATAATTAATATTTATTTTTATTTTTAATTGAATGTAAAGACTGTTGAAAGAACACAAATAACATCTAGTAAGCTATCTTTGGGACCATTCACTAATTACTTGAGACATTACGTGGGGGAGAGGAGGTTCGGCAAATATCACGTTTTTTTCCTCGGTTATTAGTATTTCCTACTCAAGTATATTATTGTTCATTTTCTCATTGTGATTCTGTTTAAAAATAAATAATAATAAAGTATATCAAACTAGTTTTATTTTAATAAATCCAATGCGCAAACTTCATCATCATGCACAGCCCGACTTCACCCACTGCTGGGTATAGACCTCCAAACTTTTGTGCCACTTCACACGGTCCTGTCCAGACTAACTTACTAATATTAAATTAAAAATTCTCCCGTGAGATTAGTTAAATCTTACAACATATCACAAAGGGGAAAGCGGGATCTAAAAATAGCTAAAAACGCCTCGAATAATGAATGGATTCCGCTGAGTTTGCAAATAGTACCTATTAATTATTAGTAGAATATAAATAGTTACCTATAATTGTTTTTAATGGTTACCTTGCTATTACAATGTTGTTTGTTATATGTATCGAATTTTGTTGAGTTTTTATCCATAAATGTCTTTGTTTACCAAAGTTATCTTTAATTCTAGACCCCAGTTTAGGCCAACTAGGATGGATGTGTCAAGGAAACGACAGAGGTGAAATTCAAGTGTTTATTTGATCATTACATGCATGTAAATAAATATCAAAATTCCTTCAAGGCACATAGTAAAGACACATTGCACAACTGGACGGACAGACAATCACAAACAATTTTATTTATATTAACTTACTTTTTTAAACTACCTCTAAGCTAAGTGGTAATTATGTGCAATAAAGTAAAAAAAATACAAAATAAAGCCTTTTTAAAATTGGCAGTGGAAGTTCTAACAAAAAATACTTTCTTTTTATTTACGTAAAATAATCAAAATTATACCTTTGAGGTAACAAATACTATTTTAAACTAAATCTTGTGTGACTTTTTAGTCTAAAATAGCTAATTATTCTAGTAGAAATCGTTTTTATAACTAGCTTATATATTTATTTTCGTTGAATAACAATTATTCATATCAACCTAAACGTAAAAATTAATTGAATTGCTTTCATTTAATAAAATTAAATCAGGTTGTAGTTAATCCACTTACTACAGTCATAAAGTATTCGTCCAACTACAAATTTGTTTTAAAGTACAAAAAAATCAGTCTAAATGGTAAATGGCTGAAAAGTCAGGCACAAATTACAAAACGATCAAATAGTACAAAAGGTTCAAATATATGTAAAACTATAAATGGGATAAATTCACAACTAGGCTAAATTACTGTATCTTTCAAAGGGAATAAGCACTTAGTTTGAAATAATACTGAGGATGATACTCAAAAAAATTGCCACGCACGTGGAATTGTTGTCCCCAGTAGGCAAACTGTTAGCGGCCGTCTGAGTGAGCCGCAAATTTGTGGCGAACTGAAATTTGAGTTAGCTGCAAACTAAGATCAATTTTCGTGCGTCGTCGTAAGCAAACTGTTATGGGTTTTTTGAAGGTTTTGGTGGGAGTCGGCCGCTCACTGAGTTAGTCGGCGCGCGTAATGCAGCAAACTGCGTACAGTGAGGGCAAAACTAGCAAACTGTGGACACTTCATTTCAAATATATGGAAGGGCGTACTAAATCGATACGCCGCAAACTCAGTCGGCCGCTAACAGTTTGCTTACTGGGGACATAGCCTTACACGCCATGATTTTATCTTGTAACATAAAATTTAATACGTAAAAGAATACTACTTGTGATAACTAACTCTATTTATATGTCACAAGTCTAGATCTTTCGCATTTTAAATAAGTATATCTTATCTAATCGGTCTGAAAACGGTCTTAGTATAGAGTCCAACAGCTTTGTCGGCAACTTTGACGTAAAAAGTATGAACATTTCTGTCAAAAACTCCAATTAAATATAACTGTTCGACTATCTTATTGAAGGACCTTAGACTCCTATGTCACCGCTTTCATGCTAAACTAAATCGCCACATAGCAACTATAAATACTGTTCTGCAAGAAAAGGCGTTTAACAGCAATAGATGGTCTCATTTTACGATGATGTTGATGCTTGTTGACTGAAGATTTGAGAGATAATCTTTCTCATGTCTACATCATTTTGATTTTGATCTGTCTTAGTATATTGATGGAATAGCTGACTAGGCAGTGATTTGCGGAATATCGTACTAGAGCTGCGTTCTAAAGCGGGCTGCGAAAAACGGGCTGAGTCTCTTCAAGCAAGAGAATGACGCTATGAATTGAGCCTGAGCTAACTTATAGTCTGCTTCATTATGTTTATAGTCTGCTTCATTATGCTTATAGTCTGCCTCATTATGATTATAGTCTGGCCCATTATGTTTATAGTCTGGCTCATTATGTTTAGTCTGGCTCATTATGTTTATAGTCTGGCTCATTATGTTTATAGTCTGGCACATTATGTTTACTCATTATGTCTATAGTCTGGCTCATGTTTATAGTCTAGCTCATTATGTTTATAGTCTAGCTCATTATGTTTATAGTCTAGCTCATTATGTTTATAGTCTAGCCCATTATGTTTATAGTCTGGCTCATTATGTTTATAGTCTGGCTCATTATGCTTATAGTCTGGCTCACTAGACAGTGGTCTGCGGGACGCCGTGCACGATCTGCGTTCTAGAGCGCGCGCGTGGCACGGGCTGTGGTTCGCGAGACACGCTCTGACTCTCTTTCAACGAGAGCGCCGAGCCGGTCGAGGCTTCGGATGGCGGTCGCGTCGATTGCAAGGTTATGGGCTGGCTTGCCTGGAACAAAATATGCTTGTTTTATTTACTGATGTCTACATACGTGTGTAATTTGCATGCTAACGAATGGAATCGGCGTGCCAACGAGTTTACATACATTTTGCCATCGATCATAAAAAAAAACAAAGTAAGGTTACTGCTAGACATATCCAACCTTCCAGAATCTGCCAACAGTCTTCGTAGTTTGTCATCCCACCTTACTTTTTTTTTAACAACATTTGCCATAAAGCGGTTACCTTACCCCACATCCAACTATCGGGTACTCGTAGATGTTCTCTCGAGATCGCGTCGCGTTGTCGATGCCGCTCTGATCTAACTCGTCCCCATGGTCTAGTACTATAGTGACAGTGACACACAAACTTACAGTTCTCGTCATAGTCTGCGGCGTGGGCGCTCGTTTGACGGGCACGTCGCGGTACTCGTAGATGTTCTCTCGAGACCGCGTCGCGTTGTCGATGCCGCTCTGATCCAAATCGTCCCCATTGTTTAGTACTATAGTGACAGTGACACACAAACTTACAGTTCTCGTCATAGTCTGCGGCGTGGGCGCTCGTTTGACGGGCACGTCGCGGTACTCGTAGATGTTCTCGAGACCGCGTCGCGTTGTCGATGCCGCTCTGATCTAACTCGTCCCCATGGTTTAGTACTATAGTGACAGTGACACACAAACTTACTGTTCTCGTCATAGTCTGCGGCGTGGGCGCTCGTTTGACGGGCACGTCGCGGTACTCGTAGATGTTCTCTCGAGACCGCGTCGCGTTGTCGACGCCGCTCTGATCTAACTCGTCCCCATGGTTTAGTACTATAGTGACAGTGACACACAAACTTACTGTTCTCGTCATAGTCTGCGGCGTGGGCGCTCGTTTGACGGGCACGTCGCGGTACTCGTAGATGTTCTCTCGAGACCGCGTCGCGTTGTCGACGCCGCTTTGATCTAACTCGTCCCCATGGTTTAGTACTATAGTGACAGTGACATACAAACTTACTGTTCTCGTCATAGTCTGCGGCGTGGGCGCTCGTTTGACGGGCACGTCGCGGTACTCGTAGATGTTCTCTCGAGATCGCGTCGCGTTGTCGATGCCGCTCTGATCTACGTCGCCTACCATGAATATGTCGCCGTCGTCGTAGAAACGGTCAGTCTCTCTATAAACATTTTAAGATAAGATCTCTATAAACATTTGAAGAAGATATGTTTATTTGGTTTCCACAAAATATACACTGAAAGCTATAACTAAAACATAAAACAGTAAATACATGGAACCAAAAGGGTGGCCACTCAGCGTGTGCTGCGGGAGCTCGGGGAGCTACTACCAGGGCTTGGAATACAGGTATTTATAAATACCGGTTCGACTGACCTTGACATGGTATCGATACAAAATATACCGGTACTTTTTGAGGACCGGTATAATTGAACTTAGTGTGGTATCGGTACTTTCATTGGTACCGGTGCTAAAGTATCGGTATTTTCTATAAGTATCGGAAAAATTACCGAAATTATGCTCGAAAGTACCGGTACTTTTCAACAATTTTATTTTGTGCAAGCGAGAGAGAAAACTGATTAGAAAAGACGAACAAGACGACGCGAGAACGGCTTAGGATACAGGTACTTTTAGGCAAAGTACCGGTACTTCAAAAGTATCGATACTCGAATTTAACGAAATGAAAGTACCATTACTACCGTAAAAGTAACGGTATTATTGGTACCGGTATCAAGCCCTGGCAACTACAGCGCTTGTCTGTCGTGTCACCTTAGGGCGCGTCACTGGCCATGACAAACGTTGTTGATATGAAACTCGTTGTTGATATGATTTTTATTGTTAAACTAGTTTAGGGAACAAACAAATGTCGCACTTGATATTATGTGGTATAACTTCAACAATACCGCACAAGGCACTCACGTTAGCTCACAATATTTCAACAACCCCAAACAAATAGATAGCGTAAAAAACATTCAAATGTTATCACAATATTATTGAATGATTTGTTTATAATGAAGCATATGACATTGCGTCATCCATTGTGTACAAGCGACATTGAACACTACACAACGTCTAAATTCAAGCTAAACGAAACATTGTTTAGGTATGTAGAAACGACGTTTGGTCAGTTTTTGGCAATTTCCAGTTAGAGACTATACTATTTTAACTCTATGGTCTTGCCATAATCACAAATATACGAACATACTGTTCGTCTTAAATCGATAGCCACAAATTAAGTTTTAAGTAAGTGGATTTAAGTTAAGAATCTGCCATTTGCTTTACTAAATGGCCGTGCTCATTATTCAATACCATGTTAGTTTCTCGATTTAATTTGACAAGCTTAGCATAAGCAACAAATAAGTACACAAACAAAAGCAACGACACGCGAGTTAATAAAGTTATTATTGTTAGTTTCACCTACATCGCCGGCACCATTTTCCATTTGGGAGGAGCAGCCCTGTTAGGAACGATTTAGTTTTGTTAGTTTGTTATAAAGTTAACTCTAGGTATTTAACTACTTTGAAACAAAAACTACTGACTACTTTTAAATAAGCTGCGCCCCGCGGTTTCAACCGAGTTAAATTTCGAGTTTTTGATCTTTCAGGGGAACTTGAGGTTTTAACAGGAAAAAACTAGCCTATGTTAATCTATAATGTACCTGAAATAAATAGATTTTATTTCTTTATTATTTATTCGATCTCCATCCTTTCTTTTAACTCTATGCCATAAATCAATTTGATTGGTTGCTTAGTTAAGGCGTGAAGAAAGGACAAACAATCAAACTGGCGCATTTATCTTACTATTATAATAAATGGGAAAGTCTGTGTGAATGTTTGTTATAAGCAATCTCTGTAACGTCTTAACTTATTTAAATGAAATTTGGTATGAAGATAGTTTAGGACCTATACATTAGCCAAACTCGATGTAGAATGTTTGTAAACAAACCGCCCTTACTTAACCTAAAATACACTCTGTTGCCGCGCCTTTTTATACGCAATTTACATAACTTGTCGATTTAAGACCCTTCCTTCACTAAATATTTCGTACACTCATATCTAAAATTTGACGCCAAGCAAGTGAATTTTAGTTTTTTGTGTCGTGGTTTTGTTTACTAACATTCTACATCGAGTTTCGCTAGTGTATAGATAAGGACATAGGCTATTAAATGTAATAAATGTATATATAAACTAGTTTTTTGCGTGCTGGCTCGCTTCGCGAGCCCCCCTTCTACCTCCCCCCGCAAAAATTTTCATTCCATCTATCACCGTCTCTGAGAAAAATTGACCTTTGCTTTTCCCCCTTTTGAGGGGGAAGGAGGGGGAAATCTCAAAAAGTAGGATTTTCCCATACTCGCATTGAAATTCTCCAACAGACTGTGTAAAAAAAATATACCTTCCCATCCACGAACAGGGAGAACAATCATGTCAATGAATGAGTCAGTGAGTCAGTGAGTGGTTATCCAACTTTATAGAAGTAAATAAATGTGTAATAAATATCTGAACTTCGTTCGAAAAAAAAGCCTGCTTCGCGGGCGAAGCCGCGGGGCGCATCTAGTAGTTACTAATAAACAACTGACCGTTTCGCGTTCCTCCAAAGCATGCAGCAGACGACTAGCAGCACGAGGAGAATCAAGCAAGCGGCCGACACCGACCAGAACGCTACCTGAAGCGGCTGCTTCGGCTCCCACCAGAACTGGGAACGTACAAATCGGTTAATGTTTGTTTCAGTTTATTTATTCTCAA
Organism: Eupithecia centaureata; assembly: GCA_944547425.1. Lineage (NCBI taxonomy): Eukaryota > Metazoa > Arthropoda > Insecta > Lepidoptera > Geometridae > Eupithecia > Eupithecia centaureata. Next base: position 15,899,462 of record OX155677.1, read on the forward strand.
ACAAATAAATTAGTGGCGGTTTAACAAATACTTACACAATAAATTAATACAGAATCTTTAAAGTCAAATCATAAGAAATAAAGATGAATAAAGAGTCGCACTTAATTAATAAATATTTATGATAAATGAAATGATCAGTATATAGTATATACACAACTTTTGTATATACTATATACAAAAGAAAGTCGTTAGTCGTAGTCGTGTTTTTGGATTTGTCTTCGTCGGGAATAGGATAATAAGTATAAAAATATGATATTTGACAAATAAATAAATTTCCACGCGGGCGACGCTGCGGGGCGCAGCTAGTATTAAATGATTCTATGACGGTGGGCAGATACAAAGTCCAGAAGGCGAGTTCTGTCTGTCGGTAGTTCAGTTGTATAGATGAGTAATACAGATAGTAGTACCTCAGTGAACGGTGGGTAAGTGGGCGTAGCTCTGCCTATGACGGTGAGCAGATACACAGTCCAGAAGGCGAGTTCTGTCTGTCGGTAGTTCAGTTGTATAAATGAGTATTACAGATAGTAGTACCTCAGTGAACGGTGGGTAAGTGGACGTAGCTCTGCCTATGACGGTGGGCAGATACACAGTCCAGAAGGCCAGTTCTGTCCGTCGGTAGTTCAGTTGTATAGACGAGTAATACATCTAGTAGTACCTCAGTGAACGGTGGATAAGTGGGCGTGGCTCTGCCTATGACGGTGGGCAGATACACAGTCCAGAAGGCGAGTTCTGTCTGTCGGTAGTTCAGTTGTATAGATGAGTTGTACGTTGTGTTAAGGTTGAGGTAGCGCAGTTGACCTTCCTCTGCTTCTTCGAAGTGGACGCCGAGAATGCGGGAGCGGGATGGGTTGCTGGAAAATGAAAGTGGTGAGATAAAGGTGAATGTATTGTAAATGTGACAAAAAATAACTGAAGCTAATGATTTTAGGTATCAAGACATTTGTTTTTCTAGCTCAAACTCGGGCCAAATTGCAGTCGCTTCGTAGTAAAGTTCTGTAGGAAGCATTTAAAGCTACTCAAAAATTACTTCCACTAGTAGACATAAGATGTAAATCAATGAACACTTTATTTCTTATAATATTTTGATAATTATGTACATATAGATAAAATTTGAATTGTGTGCTTTTTTTGTAAGCCTAAAGAAATAAAAGATATTGATTTCTGATTTGCATCGACAAAGCAACCATAGCCATTTCCAACCATGGCTGTTGTTACAGAAAGCTCTATACCTAGTGTACCTTATAAGTTATATTGTATATTAGGTATAGAGTTATAACTTATAACTATTGACTATTGTTTAATTTAAACTGGTATCCAGTAATCGACCTATACTGTAATGTAAAATTGTAATAAAGATTCTCATGCTCACGCTCATTATGCACGTATACCTTATATATTTTTAGTTCTTTTTGTTATAATGCTGGAGTGTTAGTACTTATATCATATTTTCCCTCATTGTGCACTACCTGCTACTGATTGTAGGAACCGGCGGAAGATCAGCGCTGCGTGTACATGATCTCCTGGTATCTACACGTAGCATTCATGCTGAGCTGCTTCCTAGTTTATAGCTACAATCCTCACACTACATCTAATGAACCTATTTTAAGTATTTTTATATGTAGATTGTAGTTAAAAATAAATATATTTTCTTTCTTTCTTAACTTACCCATATCTAGCGAAGTCGGAGTAAGCCTTCATAAAGAAGTGACTCATATTCCTGTCGTTCCCGGTCCAGGCTTGTCGGTCGAGACGCTGCCGGCGCGGGAACAGTTCCTGGTCCATGAAGGGAGCGCCCGTCAGGAAGTAATGCTCGGTGTCGTGCGCGTACTGCCGCCACGCGGGCCAGTTATACGCCTCCACGGTCGTGTTTAGCACGTACATGTACACTGGGACCTTTTGTTCTAGAAGGATCTTTACTAGTTTGTCGGTGGGCGCTCGGTATAGGAAGTCGGAGAGGAGCTGTGGAATAAATATACAACAGTTAAATTAAATTTTATAAGGTGAGAAACTGATGAATGAATGAAAATGATTTAATTAGGCGATCAACACACCAAACATAATAAAAATTAAAACTATTACTTTTATTAAATTTATATCCATAACACTTCACTATGCCTAACGTAGAGTTAACCTTGTTATTGTGTGTTCTTTTTCAATAAATATTTTTATTTCATTTCACTAACATGCTGAACGCTAAGATGACGCTGTGTGGATTGTCTAGCATAAATTTTTATTAGGTAATCTCGTACCCATAACACAAGCTGCATAGCTTGGTGACGCTGTGTGGATTCATCACCATCAGCCTATATTAGTCCACTGCTAAACATAGGGCTGCCCTAATGAGCGCCCTGTCTTCAGTCCGTCCAGAATCTGCAAGCAGTCTTTCGCAGATCGTCATCCCACCTGGCCAGAGGGCGTTCCACATAGTGTACGACTAGCCAGTGTATAGGCTACACTACGTTTGCCAAGTGTGTATTGCCTAGCAATATTTATTATTTTTACTGTCGCTACAACTCACATGTACGTACTGGTCCCTGAGCGCGCTCGTGTTGCGCGGCTGCGGATGGTACGTGTACATGTAACGTACGGCCTCGAACACTCCGCGAGGGTTGAGGGTGTAGTTGTACCGCTGCACCAACTCGGATACCTTCTGCGTGAACCACTCTTCAGAGATGGAGTACGTAGGGGCTAGGGTCTCGTTGTTGTCTGTAAGTTTAAGATGAGCATGATCACTAAAGTCATTAAACAAATTTGTGCACGATCTGCAGAAATTTGTTCCGTTGCTCTGGGTGTTTAATATGTATAATAAAAAATATCTATCTATGTATATAATGTATTAAATAAATCAGTTATCTAGTACCCATAACAAGCTTTGAGTAGCTTACTTTGGGGCTAGATGCTGCTGTGTGGATTGTCCAGCATTTTTTTTTTATATTGAATACAATGATATTTACCATGATTTGATTTCTTTTGAGTTTTCCGGTATTTCGGCACCGTTTCAAGCGCCATGATCACGAAAGAACTGAGGTCACTGCGAGTGAGTTTTTATTGGCAGATCTATCGATCTACCCTCATTTTTCGTCTTTCTTTTTTTTTTGAGCATGATCAGTTTATTACATCATGCGACAATTTTGCTTGTCCTATTTTAGCAACTGTCTGCAGTTAGCCTATATATATGGTGTAGGTGTTTTCAATGTATAATAAATTTGAAATTATTATTATTATTATATTTTACGTGGTTAAACTTCCTTCCCTTGAACAAGTCCTCTTGCAGAGAGGCGTTGCCAGCTCTAAGTAGAGGCGCTGCGACGTTGCCAGCTAGCTACTCACACAGTACGTAGGCCGCCTCCTGCGTGGTTACCCCGGTCATGTAACGCAGCGCGCGGTTGAACTTCCTCTCTTTGAACAAGTTCTCTGGCAGAGATGCGTTGCCAGCTCTAGCTACAGGCTGTGCGACCTTGCCAGCTAGCTACTCACACAGTACGTAGGCCGCCTCCTGCGTGGTGACCCCGGTCATGTAACGCAGCGCGCGGTTGAACCTCCTTCCCTTGAACAAGTTCTCTGGCAGAGGCGTTGCCAGCTCTAGCTACAGGCGGTGCGACGTTGCCAGCTAGCTACTCACACAGTACGTAGGCCGCCTCCTGCGTGGTGACCCCGGTCATGTATCGCAGCGCGCGGTTGAACCTCCTTCCCTTGAACAAGTTCTCAGGCAGAGGCGTTGCCAGCTCTAGCTACAGGCGCTGCGACGTTGCCAGCTCGCTACTCACACAGTACGTAAGCTGCCTCCTGCGTGGTGACCCCGGTCATGTACCGCAGCGCGCGGTTGAACTTCCTCTCTTTGAACAAGTTCTCCGGGAGTTCGTTCAGGAAACGCCAGTCCTGGGACCGCCAGCCGTCGTACCACTCGTCCCCGGGGAAAGTGAAGTTGTTTTCGAACACCGGACCCCAGGGGATGAAGCCTACGTGCGGCTGGAATTAGGAAATGGGTAAATTATCATATTTATCGCACACTGCAATCAATTAGGTACGTGATATGAAAGAAAATTTGATGATGAAAGTTGCTAGCTATTGGTAGAAATCGATAATACGATAAGAAAGAAAATTATTTATTAGACTATACGACACACACATACCTCTATAAATAAAGGAAACAACTTTGTATTTTCATATGTACCTCATCACCACTTTGACAGTATTAGTGTATTATCACTACATAGTATAAAATAAAGTCGCTTTCTCTGTCCCTATGTCATTGTGTCCCTTTGAACGCTTAAATCTTTAAAACTACGCAACGGATTTTGATGCGGTTTTTTTAATAGATAGTGATTCAAGAGGAAGGTTTATACGTATAATAAAACCGTGCGAAGCCGGGGCGGGTCGCTAGTATACTTATAAACCTTACTCTTGAAACACGCTATAAAAATAACCGCATCAAAATATGTTACGTAGTTTTAAAGATTTCAATATACATAGCGACAGACAAAGACAGCGGATAGTAACTCTGTTTTATACTATGTATTGATTTGATTTACTATGCATTGATATGTAACAATTTTAATGAGATAAATAGATAGATAGATAAATCCTTTATTACAAAGTCTAATTAAACATTACTGGTAATGTTAGAGCCTTACCCCAAAAAAACAAAATCACGACTTAAACACGTATTTAACAGTTGTTTAGCAAAAGTCATCCTACAAAAACATGCTAAACAACTGTTAAACACGTGTCTAAGTCGTAACTTTTTTTTGTGGTAAGGCCGTACTTCTTGAAGTAAACTTCCTATAGAGAGGCAATGGAATTGACGGCCTTATCGCTTCAAGATAAGTATGACTTGCAAATAATTTTATCGATAATATGACCATCGGAATAAAAGTTATATTATTAAAGAAATGCAATAATATCGCAAAAATTTTCAAATTCGGCGGGACTTGAACCCGCGACCCTTCGTACCTAAGTACGGAATGCGCTACCAACTGCGCCATAAATTCATGAACCACGTAGTTGAAAATCTTTGCGACTCTAACGCCGTTAACTCCACCTACAAGGGAAACATTGAAGTTTTTATCCCCGTTCAAAAACTAAAGTAACATTTAGTTCGTTTGACGAGAGGTTTTGCGTTGCTTATTTCTAAAGATTTTTAAATAATAGGCGTAAGCCCTCGACACAAAAACATGCTAAACAACTGTTAAACACGTGTCTAAGTCGTAACTTTTTTTTGTGGTAAGGCCGTACTTCTTTAAGTAAACTTCCTTTAAAGAGGCAATGCAATTGACGGCCTTATCGCTTAAAGATATGAATTACTTGCAAATGACTTTATCGATAATATGACCATCTGAATAAAGTCCATCTGAGTAAATATATTATAAAAGAAATGCAATAAAATCGCAAAAAATTTCGAATTCGGCGGGACTTGAACCCGCGGCCCTTCCTAAGTACGGAATGCGCTACCAACTGCGCCATAAATTCATGAACCACGTAGTCGAAAATTATTGCGTCTCTAACGCCGTTAACTCCACCTACAAGGGAAACATTGAAGTTTTTATCCCCGTTCAAAGACTAAAGTTACATTTAGTTCGTTTGACGAGAGGTTTTGCGTTGCTTATTTCTAAAGATTTTTAAATAATAGGCGTAAGCCCTCGCAATCGGGGAATCTCTTATATTATTAACCTGAAACTCAGCATTATTTAACAGAAACTCAGAATTATTTACTTGGATCTCAGCATTGTTTACCTGAAACTCAGCATTGTTTACCTGAAACTCAGCATTGTTTACCTGGATCTCAGCGTTATTAACCTGAAATTCAGCGTTATTTAACTGAAACTCAGCCTTATTTACCTGGAATGGAACTAAGCATTATTTACCTGGAACTCAGCATTATTTATCTGAAACTCAGCATTATTTACCTGGAATTCAGCATTATTTACCTGGATCTCAGCATTATCCTGGAACTCAGACCTATTTACCTGGAACTCAGCATTATTTACCTGGAACTCAGCATTATTTACCTTGAATGGAACTAAGCATTATTTATCTGGAACTCAGCATTATTTACCTGGATCTTAGCGTTATTTACCTGGATCTCAGCATTATCCTGGAACTCAGCATTATTTACCTGGATCTCAGCATTATTTACCCGTAACTCAGCACTATTTACCTGGATCTCAGCATTATTTATCTGAAACTCAGACCTATTTACCTGAAACTCAGCATTATTTACCTGGATCTCAGCATTATTTACCTGGATCTTAGCATTTTTTACCCGAAACTCAGCATTATTTACCTGGAACTCAGCATTATTTACCCGAAACTCAGCACTATTTACCTGGATCTCAGCATTATCCTGGAACTCAGACCTATTAACCTGGAACTCAGCATTATTTACCTGGAATGGAACTAAGCTTTATTTATCTGGAACTCAGCATTATTTACCTGGATCTCAGCATTATTTACCCGAAACTTAGCATTATTTACCTGAAATTCAGCATTATTTACCTGGAACTCAGCCCTATTTACCTGGATCTCAGCATTATTTACCTGGATCTTAGCATTATTTACCCGAAACTCAGCATTATTTACCTGGAACTCAGAATTATTTACCTGGATCTTAGCATTATTTACCCGAAACTTAGCATTATTTACCTGAAATTCAGCATTATTTACCTGGAACTCAGCATTATTTACTCGAAACTCAGCATTATGTACCTGAAACTCAGCCCTATTTACCTGGATCTCAGCATTATTTACCTGGATCTTAGCATTATTTACCCGAAACTCAGCATTATTTACCTGGAACTCAGCATTGTTTACCTGGATCTCAGCATAATTTACCTGGATCTCAGCATTATCCTGGAACTCAGACCTATTTACCTGGAACTCAGCATTATTTACCTGGAACTCAGCATTATTTACCTGGAATGAAACTAAGCATTATTTATCTGGAACTCAGCGTTATTTACCTGGATCTCAGCGTTATTTACCTGGATCTCAGACCTATTTACCTGAAACTCAGCGTTATTTACCTGAAATTCAGCATTATATACCTGGATCTCAGCATTATCCTGGAACTCAGCATCATCCTGGGACTCAGCATTATTTACCTGGATCTCAGCATTATTTACCTGGATCTCAGCATTATTTATCTGAAACTCAGACCTATTTACCGGAAACTTAGCATTATTTACCTGGATCTCAGCATTATCCTGGAACTCAGACGAACTCAGCATTATTTACCTGGATCTCAGCGTTATTTACCTGGATCTCAGCGTTATTTACCTGAAACTCAGCATTAATTACCTGGAACTCAGCATTCCCGAGCTCGTAGAAGCTCCGTCCTTGGCGCAGACAGTTGACCAGCTTCCACGAGGAGTCGATGGGACAGCCGAGCAGACGCCCGAATACGAGGGACGTGTTCTGCACGCGGTACTTGTCTTCTATCAGAGCCCAGTCCGCGAGCGCTGACCCACTCTGTAGTCATACACATATGGTATCATTTACAATGCATATACTCTGTTTTTTTTTCGACCAACTTAAATTTATACTAAAATAATTATGATAAGCTACAAGCACGTTTATAAATCCGGCTTATACATGTTTGTTTTTGAAGAATAATATACTATTGTCGATGAGCCACATCTAGCCAAGCATTAACGTCAGTGATGTTATCATAATCACTAATGAAGTTGTAGGTACTTCTTACTTAGTACTTATTGATAAGATTTTGTTTTATAAATTGTTTTATTCTACGAACAGTTGCTTCGCCATTTCGTAAACTATATTTCAATATCAACCGACAAATTTTGCGCGAAGTTGTTGTAAGACGCCATTTTGTTTTCCAACTCGTTTACAGCTCGGATGAGTAGAACATGGTCCGAGTCTACTTAGATCGGACGTCGTCATCCGAGTACGCTCGGATACGCAACTTGGATTGTGCAACCTCTATTCCACAATCCGAGTTGCGTCCGAGTAGTTATCCGTGTTCACTCGGCCCGAGCTGGCTCTGATCGTGTCAACGCTTTACCTGAGCAATGATCCTAGTCACAATATCCCTAGTCTGGGGGGCCACAGCCAGCAGCCCGGCGGAGGCCCCTCCGGCCCCCGGCCCGAAGAGGGTGATCGACGAGGAGTCCCCGTTGAAGGGGCCTATGTTCTCGTGCACCCAGCGGATCGCCATTATCTGGTCCAGGATGCCGTAGTTACCAGGGGAGTTTTCGTCCGCTGTTGAGAGGAAACCTGGAATGGAATAAGTTTTTGTTTAGTTTTCGTTCGCCGTTGAGAGGAAACCTGGAATGGAATAAGTTATTGTTTAGTTTTCGTCCGCTGTTGAGAGGAAGCCTGGAATGGAATAAGTTATTGTTTAATTTTCTTCCGCTGTTGAGAGGAAACCTGGAATGGAATAAGTTATTGTTTATTTATCTCATTAGACGACCTCTGTGGTGTAGCGGGGAAGGTCCGACTACGTAGGCGGTTGCGGGTGAGATTCCCATCTTGGGACGAATATACGTAAGATCTGCAAATATTTGTTCCGGGGTTCTGGATGTTTTCTATATAATATAATAAAATATATCATTCTATGGATTAAATTTATCAGTTATCTAGTAGTTACCCATAACAGGCTTTGGTGCTGTGTGGATTGTCCAACATTAATGTTGAGGTAACGAAATGTTCGTAGACAATATTTTATGTTGATGATATTGTATTTACAAACCTAAAGCGCCCAGTCTGTAGTTGAAGGAGACGACGATGACGTTGTAGAAGGCAGCGAGCGCGTGGCCGGGGAACAGGTTGGAGGCCCCCGACATGAACTGCCCCCCGTGGATGTATATCATCACGGGGTACCGCTGCGCCGTGGACCCGGCCTCCGTCTGACAACAAACATTTATAAAACATCAAAGAAGAAAGAAAATATATCTATTTTTAACTACAATCTCATCATCATCATCAGCCTATATTAGTCCACTGCTGGACATAGGCCTCCCCTAATGAGCGCCATAGCGCCCTGTCTTCAGCTTGTCGCATCCAGCATCTGCCAGCAGTACTTCGCAGATCGTCATCCCACCTGGCCGGAGGGCGTCCTACACTACGTTTACCAAGTCTATATATATATGTGGTATATTTTGAGTATACTCGCGGTTTTATTAGCGTAATTCCCGTTCCCGTGGGAATTCCGGGATAAAATATAGCCTATGTATGTGCTATTTCAGACTACAATCTATCTCTGTGCCAGTCCTGGATTTGTAAACAGGCCCTATAGGCCGCGGCCTAGGGGCGGCGGCGTCCTAGGGGGGCGGCAGATTTCAGAGGACGGTCACTCGATTGCAGACAATCAAATTGTATGTCTGCAGCTAATAATGAACGGCTCAGTACATGGGGCGGCGGAAAAAGGTGGCCTACACTCATAAAAAATATAAATCCGGCACTGCTCTGTGCTAACTTTCAGCCAGATCCGTTCAGTATAGTTTTTGCGTGAAAGAGTAACAAACATCCATCCATACTTACAAACTTTCGCGTTTATAATATTAGTAGGACTAGCTGGACATGTATTTGTCAAATTTCAGAAATTTATTGCACGCCTCCTAGGGGTAGTTTCGTAAAAATTAAAAATATGTGTTTGAACCGAACCTAACTCTGCAAGATTCAAGGTTCGGTTCAAAGAGTACTCTCCACACCACTGTGCGAGGCCGCTAAATCCTTGTACACAATGGTTTATGATGTCTTTAGTTGATTTATTGTTCAAGTACGTGTATGTAATACGGGATTGGCATATTCGCTAAGCGAATAAAATCCCAAACCAAAATAAAAACAGAATAAAAAAAAAAGAATATATGTGTTTAATTATTTACTTTGCAGTTTATTTATACCGAATTTTAAGTGAATCAAACCAAGGAATAATTATTTTGTATACAAACTTTACCACCCTATTTAATCCCCTTACTAGAAATAAAAAAAGCATATTTATTTCTAAGTTAATGTAGGTAAAATGGCGTAACTGGATGCGGCAAGCCGAAGACAGGGCGCTATAGGGCTCATTAGGGGATGCCTATGTCCAACAGTGGACTTATATAGACTGATGATGAGGATGAATGGCGTAAATGTAAGGGAATCCCTTATAAGTAAAGAAGAGATAAAGTCACTATTAATTGTTTTTTGCCCTAATAAAGGAATATTAAAATAAAACACCCTTTTTTGGAGAAAAAATAACTAATTTTAATATGACTTCAGTTTTTTTAATATGACAATCTGGTTATCCAAATAAATTAGACGCTCATCAAGTTAACCTAAGGCCTAACTCATCCAATTAAGTTTAAATCATTATTAGCGGAGTTCCGCGCGGTATCTTTATCTCAATTAGACTCGAGAGCTAATCTAATGGGCAGCCATCAACGTAATTGCAAACATCTGTCGGTATGTAGGTCCATCATCAAGGTTTTATTTAATAACCTTTCGTTCAAAAAGGGTTTCTGAACTTTGGCAACTTTGATTTTAGTAGGTTTGTATACAGATAAATTAAATGATTTGTAATATGGGTGTTATGTGTATTTGTGTATGGGTGTTAATCGCGTCCTATTATAGTATTAGATAACTTGTACAGTGTATTTTTTATTTATTATGTACAATCGTATGTACCTCTGCTATATGTAGCTCTTTTTGATTAGGTTTTATTTTAACAATTTATTTTTAATTAGATATTTCTAATATTTAGTGTGCTAGTGAGTATGTGGATCTTGTGTCTGAATAAAATATTATTATTATAATAACACTAATATTATAAACGCATAAGTTTAGATGATTGGGGGGTTAGGATAACAAACATCCTTGGCGTGAAAACAGAACAAACATCCTGGATGAATTTTTGTTAGGATGCGAAAGCTAGATCACTTAAATTCTTATATTTTTAACTTAGCAATGCCGTATGTGTAAGGGTGACAAATCTAAATCGAGCTGTGCTGTGCTGTACTGCGCTGTGCTATGTTTGGTCAACTCGCTCGTCTAATGTTTTATTGAGGATACAAACTAACCATGCTGTGCTGAGCTGTGTGAGGCTACGCTGTTTCTATTGACAAAACATAGCACAGCGCAGTACAGCGCAGCACAGCTCGATTTAGATTTGTCACCCTAATGCGTGAAGTTTATTGTTTTACGTACGATATTGTGTGGATTGTCGGGCAACACTTACATTGGGAGAGAAGATGTTCAAGTAAAGGCAGTCCTCGTCCATATCGCGGATGCCCTTGGTGGCCCCCGTGAAGCGCACGGGCTGCGGGCACGCGGGGCCCCAGTCCACCGCCTGCATCAGCTGCCACCCAGGGTGCTGCCGCGGCGGCTGCAATTGTACAATATTCATTTATTTAACTAGCGGCCCGCCCCGGCTTCGCACGGTTTTATTTTACCTATAAACCTTCCTCTTGAATCAGTCTATGTATTAAAAAAAACCGCATCAAAATCCGTTGGGTAGTTTTAAAGATTTAAGCATTCAAAGGGACATAAGGATATAGGGACATAGGGACAGAAAAAGCGACTTTGTTTTATACTATGTAGTGATTCAGTTTACCATCAGCTTAACTAAACACAATAGAATTTAAATTAGACACAGAAAGCTAATAATAGGCATTCACTAATAGAATCATATAACATAATAAGTAGAATAGGATCAAACTAGGTATAAAGGGCGACCTTATCGCTAAGAGCGATCTCTTCCAGGCAACCTTGGGATAGACTGAACATAATAGAATAATATAGAGGATGGTAGTAACAATGGGTAGTTTACTTGAAATATAAACAAAACTAGATAATTTAGTCCAGTCTATGAAATTGTAAATTTCACACACTGATGAACCAAATGGTCTTTTTTAATATGTATGTTTTTATTAAAAACTTACTTTGAATCTTCCTTCCAGCACCGGAGGCCTAGCATAAGGTATTCCAAGGAACACGGAGACCTCTCCTTGAATCCTTTCAACTGAAGCCAGCCACGGTCTATATCCTGACTGTGGGTCAGGATTGTCATACAGATACACCTGGAAATATTTTTATATTAAGAAAAACTACTAGCACAGTAAGGAATGGAGATGAGTTTATTATTTTTAAGCTATATGTGACAATAATACAATGATTTAATTTCCAAATACAGTCAAAACAGAAATAACAACAGTGAATAGACCAACTTTGGTTGTTGTATATGGTTGTTTTTATTAAGCAATAATTAATAGTCATATGTATGTTTAGGTCAGAGCGCAAAACTTTACTTCATGGATTAGAATAAGCTTGAAAATTATTAGTGTTGTTTTATTTTACAAACAACTGTTGGTCAACAGCCGATGAATATCAATTGAGTTTCATTGTTCTAAGCAAGTTCTAAGCGACATATTGCTTAGAAAAATGAAACTAACCTAACTATTAATTTGGGATTACACTGGGAACTTGTTATTCGGTCAAAGTCGTATTCGGTCTGACAAATCCCAAGATTTATTTGATGACTTTCAGGTAAGATAATGGTGCAGGTAATTGAGTACAGTAAAATGAAAAATAATACTTATTACCAGACAGAGGTGTGAGGATATACATACATACACAATACTTATTATTATAAGAATGAATGAATGAACACTTTATTTGTACTCAAGAAAACATTTAAAGAGCTTATATCTAATTTAAAAATAATAAACAGTACAAAATGGCGGCCTTATCGCTGAGAGCGATTTCTCCCAGGCAACCATTTATTTAGAGGAGCATAGATATAAGAATTGGGTAGGTAGTGCAGTGCACAGATAGAAAATAAGAATAATAATAATAAAATTCACAGATACATTAAAAACATACAATACATAACCTTCTAAAGAAAACAAAATAAACTAACGAGTGAGAAGAACATGAAATTAGTGATAAGAATATTTGTCTAATATATTTTCTCCTTTACTCGGTAGTTAAATCAGAAAAGTAAGAAATACTTATATATAACTATACCTTGAATCCTTGAACCTGTCCATAGTTTGTAGTGACGAAGACATCCCTCTTCAGCTGTTTGGAGTCCCGCCTCTCTTTGCCCTGTAGGTCCTCTCTCCAGCCTCCGAGGATTCCAGGGAACAGGGCATCCGGGTTGTTTGGATTATTCTGTATAGGTTTTATTCAGTAAATATAATATAATTCAGTATATTTGACCATAAAGTTAATTACTAACATTGGCATGTAACTTCAGATTTAACAAATACATTTGGTAAATCTTATATGTAGGTAATTTACAATATGGATATTTTTTAAATTAATATTAATAAATATTAAAGTACAACAGCTTAGCTATGGCCTGTGTATTACATAGTATTATATTCATAATTTCTTACACCATTAGAATGCTAAATTTTTTACATATTTGAATTAGGGATCCCATACTAATAATACTTAAATTATGTAAGTAAATCAAGGTGTAATTTTTGTTGTAATCTCATTTAGCTGGAATAAAGAAGGTAAAATTTTTCAGAATACTCACTTTGACATATTTGTATTGATCATCCAATGGGTTAGTGTACAATGGGTTGTACGGAAAGCCTCCTGGCTGGTTAATATTAGGATTGAAGGGGTTGTACCTCGTAGGGTCTACCCCATACCTCCTATTATTGTACACATACGTCCTGTAGTCGCTATCTCCCGGGCTAGGAAGTCGTGTCTGCCGCGCTGCATCTTGATTCCCTCCATAGTACTCATTATTGGCTTGACCATTGTACAGATCTTTGTTCGACTGGCCGTATACACTAACACATAGTATAAGCCCTATAAATATGTTTCCTTTCATTTTCACACAGCACTGAAGCCTAAAGAGGAAGTTTGATGAGTGTTTCTGTATGAGTCACCATAATCACAAGTTTTCTACGATAAAGTAGGTTTGTTCTGGAGTTTTATGAATGAAAAGGCACTTTGTTTGCTTTGAAGATCATTAAAATACAGAGGTAACACGGTGAATCAGTAAAGTTTGTAAGAAAATTCACAAAATAATACTCTCAAACCTCAGTCTCAAACAATGACTGACACGGAACTCCAGTGTCACAACTGTCTGGCTCGAAGCCTCGAACTATCTGAAATAGCCCTTTTATCTAGTTCATTGCTACAATAGTACGTCGGGCTTATCTGTTTGTATGTAATCAGAAAATTATCTGCATCGCGAGATAGGCTACGCCCAAAAATCAGTTTGGCATTTTTTCTTGCAGCTTGCTTTGTTTATTTTCACAGCGGTGTTTCCCACTAAACCACAGAGTTAGCCAGCGCCAGCTAAAGCCAGCTAGAAATCAAAAATTTTGCCTACGAAAATCACTACATAGTATATAACAAAGTCGCTTTTTCTGTCCATATGTCATTATGTCCCTTTGAATGCTTAAATCTTTAAAACTACGCAACGGATTTTAATGCGGTTTTTTTTAATTATTAGAGTGATTCAAGAGGAAGGTTTAAATACTTATAATAAAACCGTGCGAAGCCGGGGCGGATCACTAGTGCCGAAATAAAAGTTAATTTAAGTTTTTCACTATTTAACAAACTATTCAAATTTTAATGTTATAGAAACATTATACTTACTGTTAAGAGGCCTGAAAGCCTGAGTACATACCTACTTAGCTATGTACCATGTCTGTAAAATAATACATTATGTTGAACAAATTTAACGACTAAAAGATACTACCTTCTTAAACAAATTTGACTGTCATAAAAATGCAACAAAAAATTAGGATTTTATTAATTATTTATTTTAGGTTTTATCTTCCACTTAGTATATGCATTCAGCAATACATCCTTGTCAACTCTATTACGCTAGATTCAGTTATTATGCGACAAAGATAGCAACATTAATTTGATCAATCATTATGTTCATTCAATTTTGCTGTCACTCGGTAATGTTGCCATTATCAAAATATTACGAGAACCAAATATACTCACTAGATGGCAGTTTCTTCGATATAATTTTATGTTTCACTTAGTTCATGATGTGTGCAATAGATGGTTGTTAAAAAAATATTTTGTTCTACCCAAACTTTCCGAGTTGAGAATCTCTCTAAAAAGACAGAATGACAGAATTTTATTATTATTATTAGGAGCATGTCATTTCTACCTATTGGTAGATATATTATAGTACTACTGCGCCCCGCAGCGTCGCCCGCGGGAAAATTTATTTATTTGTCAAATATCATATTTTTATACATACCTTATGCTATTCCCGACGAAGAAAAATCCAAAACACAAAAATCATAAAAATCGGTCCAGCCGTTCTCGAGTTTTATGTGTTGTAACAAACACGACTTTCTTTTATATAGATTAATTAATCTTCTCTGTTACAACAAATTTTGATGGTGTTAATATAGGTGTGATGGTGTTCTCTATCTATCTTTCTATCTATCTAAATTGGATACCTTCCTAAATGGCATGCTCCAGTTACATTACACACCTACTTACCTATTCTGTTTTTTAATTCTAAATTTGTTAGATCAGTCTCGGATTCTGAATTCAAAACGCAACTTTTCCCAGTTTTTCAATATAGGTACCTAATTGAATACCTAGTAGTACCTACTAGTAGTGGCCTGTAAAATATACCTACCGGAATCAGATTTTGAATTCTGCCTAGTCTAAAGACTCGACATAAACATTACCTAGGGACGATAGTATCAGCTCGGTAGCTACCTACTACAAAATTTAAATAGATAAATCTGTCAGTCTAATTTTTAAAACACAGAATAGCATTCGTAGATTTGACGTTTCTAAATCTTAAAATTAACTAATTTTAGCTAGGTCTAAAACAAGAGAATTGACACCAATATTATCTACCTATGTACTTAAATCAAAAGTTGAGGTGTCATGTCGATTCTGAATCGCCTGCGAGTCAAACCCTCTTTCACTTAAATCAATAAAATTTATTCAAAGTCATAAAACGCAGATAGGCTAGCTTACGACGAAGGGAAAAATCATTTTCCAAAGCGTTTTTATGATAACACATTCCGTAAAGGAGGGTGAGAATTTTTGTACCTACCTACTACAATGATCAATCAAGATTCCTTGTTGGAAAGCATTTCTCAAGTGGACAAAAAAATATTCTAAGACAAACTCGTCAGAGAATATTTTTCATTGCCTAGGTAAGTATACTTTTCGTTTTCTTCAAAATGGAATAAAAAACTAAATCATATTTCTAATAGTAGTAGTAGTTCTAAGTAAATAAGTACCTAAATAGGGACTTGGAAGGCCCATTGTGTGGGACGCTACCTGCGTCGACACACTTGCACCTTACCATCCTTCAAGGACATCCACGAGGGCTGGTGCAGCGTCAAATATAAAAAAAGGCTGTGGATCTCAAGAGGCGCAAATATACAGGTCTCGATAGAGCCTCTGCATTTGCTCCGAGACCCGTCCGTAGGGTAACGAGGCTCTCCGGGTTTAAAAAAAATATCTAAGCGTCTGGTCGATGCGACTCGAGACCCGAGATTATTTCTCATGGACTCTGATGCGTTTGCTCTCTTTTAAGGTCTCCACACACTGAAGCCGGAGGCGGAGCGGAGGTGAAGGCGTGCGAGTTGTATTCTATTGAATAATATGAAAGCCTACACACACCGCAGGCGGTTGCGGCGCGGTGCCATAGGAAAAACCGGCACGACTTCGCCTCCGCTCCACCTCCGGCTTCAGTGTGTGGAGAATTTTATTCATAACTGCCTGTTTTCCATGCATAAATAGCTCAGGTCTTGCAATACATTGAAAACAAGCACAATATTTATGCGGAAGAGGACAGTTGAATAGACGAGTGTTAGTAGATAAAGCTAACCATGATATTTAAGAAATAAGTAAAAGAATGAATTAAAGATTATAATATCTAAATAATTTGAACTAACTAGGACTAAGGGAGTACAAAGGAGAAAGTAAAATAATATTATATAGGGATGAATATTTACATGTGCCTCAGCTCGCGGCTTTGCTCGCGTGTATTATACGATTTGTTCTTCTCTCCGATCTTCCAATTTTACCCTTATTATAGGTTTTCTGAAAAATCCTGAAAATAGTGGTTTAATTTTTTTTTTTAACTTTATTAACAACGAAAATTACAATCAAAGAATAGAAAAAAATACAACTAGTATACAATTGAAACCATTTAGCTAACTGCAGACGGTTGCAAATAGTCTAAAGTCAAGGTGTTTTAAATTGGTTTTTCAGTAGGCACATAATGAAAATTTCAGGCCATAAACATCCTATATTACTAATTACAGATATTGCAAAACGGAGCCAAACAAACTTTAATTACTTACGCTTTTTACCCATTTTCATGTGTTTTTTGAAAATACTGAAACATATGATCAGTTGTATAAATTTCTAGTATTTTCTATAAATTTCAATCAAATTGGACCACTGACAATGATTTCACAGACAATGATTAAGTACTTACGCTTTTAGACAATATTCAGGAATATAATATTGGTTCTCATGCAAGTGGATGAAATATAATTTATGCGAAATAAATGACATGTCTTTACCTAGAAAGTACTCAAAAAATTTCGGGCTTAGCAATAAAACGATTACTACTAGGAAATACTAGTTACATTCGACAGCCGCTATAAAATAAGCCGGGTGATACAAAATAGACCTCATGTATGATAAATTTCATAAAGAAGTTAAAGAAAAATATCGTGGTTTACATAATTATTTTACTAATGCTGTGTGGATCATCACGACATCTAGCCCATAGCTAAGCAGAGCTTGTATTAAGGGTACGCGATTTACTTAATACAATTCATTACATAGATAGATACTTTATGGGACACTTGGTTACTCGTAATATGGAGGAAAAACTAGCTGCTAAGATACTAGATCTAATTATGTCGGCGGTAAATAATAATTTTCTGAACAGTATCCGGGAGCAAATTTTGTAGAATTTTCCAAATTGATCTATCTTTGACGCGTAAAAATTTACAGTCGAACTCAAATCTCTTTATTTTATAGTTTCGTAGCATTCTCGTAGCTTCGTAGCATTCTTGTAGCTTCGTAGCAATTTTGTAGCTGATAGCTACGAATTCGTAGCCATTGTAGTACAAAGTGCTACGAAACTAAACAGTAAAGTTGTGTAATCTGTGTAATCATTAAATTGTATAATTTCTAGAACTATTGGTTTGATTCAAAGAGATTTAGATACACTGATTTCTTAAATTCAGTTTTTACTAGTTAGGGAGTCTATGGAGATTACTGTATGTAAACTTGTGTCAAATAAATGATTTTACTTTAAATTTCTTTACTTTTCTTATTCCTACCATCTCTACCAAGTTAAATTAGTGCTGAGATATGTTTAATGTCCGGGTACAAATTACAAAGCAATAAGTTTGATATCGTTGAAGTTAAACTTTATTAATTTTTTTTGTTTATTTTTTTTGCCATTACACTTGTATAATATACAATATTATCTACATTCTATATCTACAAAACTAGCTTTATTTATACACCCTTTGCCTAGTTGCGAACCAAATCTTTAATACACGACTGTAACCAAATAGACTCTATATCAACTCGTTGATAATTCCTTTCAATCAAGTTATCTCCATTTAGAGTCCCCGTCGGATGCTAGATGATGGCAATAGAGAGAATGCTCGTAAATAAGTGATCTCGCAGAGTTGTCAATGACGACGACTAGTTGTCACCCGCATTGCATCAGACGGATAAGGAGCAAGAAGATTTGATATGGCATTAGGTCATCTCTACGGAACGTAGTAATACTTGATCTTAGGGTCATCTATTTTCAGGGGTCAAGACGACCGATGTGGCGCGGTGGGCATTTATAAAGGGATGGCTTAGTCCCTTCTTAAAAAAATAGAGCTAAACTAGCGCCATCACTTATTTTATCATATACCTGATTGCATTAAACAAAGGAATTTCCAAAATGCATACGTTCAGTTTGTTACACCGATCAAGTTTTTTTTAATGCATCTGTAGTAGTTTCATTTTGTCAATTATAAAGAAGAATTTTATTATTAACAGAAATTCAAATTATTTAAATTTAATGTTAATGGAAATTTATAATAGAAAAAAGAATTGTGTCTATTATATAAAAAGGAAGAGATACGAAAACAGAGTTTGGTGGTGAGCAAAGCAACTTCGTATCTCTTTCTAAACTTGACAAAATAGAACTACTACAGAATCATTAAAAAAAAGCTTATGCTAGGTAAACTTATACCAAATTGAACGTATAAGTATTGGATTTTCCTTTGTTTAACATAATTATATGATAAAGTAAGTTGTGGAGCAAGTTTAGCTCCTGCTTGCTCAAACTCGTACATGCTTTTTTTTTTATTGAAAATGGTCGAGCTTTTGGCCACTATCTCATGTAAGTGAAGATGTGGCCATGCTTGTACTTACGTCAAGTACTGATCTTGAAAATGTCACAAAACTGCCGAGTCTACTATTCCTTCTCCTTGGCACGTCAGTTGGTATCGGTATGCGATGACCGGTACGGAACCGGTATGAATGCTGCGCATACCGGTACGTACCGCGCCCACTGTTTAATTAACTGCTGACAAACCTGCCAGTTGGAAACTGCTATAGTAAGTACTATCGTTTGTTGGAGAAACTGCTGATTTGTGGGCTCGACATTTCAGCTACAAACGAATTCCGCATTTGAAAAACAGTATTCCGGATTTCAAAAGATTGCAGATGCTTTTGTTTTCTAAATAACGGTACGTAGATATAAAGTGACAATAATTACAATAACTGGAGCGAATCATAGAATAGAACAGAGAACATTTTAGAAGAAGAACGGATGCATATCTATTGGTCACAGGTAATCAGATATTATAGAAAAGTAAGTTAATAGAATACGTGGTAGCGATAGGTAGAGTTCCACACAAGGAGTTACAGATGTAGGTAGCAACAGTAGGTCAACTACAAATAATTATTTATTTTAGAATAAATTATCTAGGTTTCATTTAAACCCTGAGTTCGGACAAAAATACATTGTAACTACATACCTACAACCTGGCAAAGCCGTGTGGTCGACACTGGGTTGACACGATACAAGGCTTACAATAAAACCGATAATCTATATTATCACTACATAGTATAAAACAAAGTATCTTTCTCTGTCCCTATGTCCCTATGTATGCTTAAATCTTTAAAACCACGCAACGGATTTTGATGCGGTTTTTAATAGATAGAGCGATTCAAAAGGAAGGTTTATACAAGGTTTACAAAACCATGGGAAGCCGGGGAGAGTCGCCAGTTTAGTAATAAAGGTATCAATAAATCTCATAATTTTATTCAGATTGCTACATCATGAAGGTAAACCAGTTGATTAATATTCAAAGCAACGTTTGATGTCGACGCGAGCGTCTATTCAAATTAAATCACTATGTAAACGTTCCGATATCAAAGTCCCGGAGGAATTAATCCGAACATGTCAATACCAGACGATCTGTCGCTAATACCGTGCCTTAATTGATTCAGGTTAAGCGTAGGTAGAAGTAACAAGACAAACCATCTTCTCATGTACTTAACCGATATGAACTTGGAACTACGTAACTTTATTTCATTACAAGAAGCACCTGAGACTATTAAAATTTAATAAATAAAATATAAATTAACTAGCGACCCACCCCGGCTTCGCACGTTTTAATTATACGTATAATCCTTCCTCTTGAATCACTATATCTATAAAAAAACCGCATCAAAATCCGTTACGTAGTTTTAAAGATATAAGCATTCAAAGGAACAGGGATATAGGGACATAAGGATATTGGGACAGAGAAAGCGACTTTGTTTTATACTATGTAGTGATAACAATATCACACTTAAATTATAAACGCGAAAGTTTGGAGGGATGGGTGATTGTTACGTTTTCACGCCAAATTATCAGGCCTAGAATAACGTCTATCCATAATTTCCCGTCCATTTTTTGTTACCTCTTCACGGCCGTTTTGACGTAAAGAGGTAACAAACAACCACCCATCCAAACTTTCACATTTCTTAAATTGGTGTGATATAAAATATTCAGAAGTTTAATTAATTAAATGCTTATATCAGTTATCTAGTGCACATAGCACAAACTCCTTAGCTTGGCGATAAACGAGGTTCCCTAAGTGAACTGTCCATTATTATTTATTACTTCTCTTTCGTTCTATGCAGAACGGTCGTGGTCGTCATGACGAGTTTTTCTGTTGGTTGTCATTCTGAAACAATCATGCAGGGGGATACGGTAGAGGCTATGGTTGTTTTTATCTGGTCTGTCCACCTCATAGGCGATCTACCTCTTGGACTTACAGTTTGCGACGTTGAAGAGATCAGATTGTGTCTGTAAATTTATTACGTTTTATGTAGCGTTTGTAAAACGCGTTTATTATCCTACTTATATTATAAACGCGAATGTTTGTAAGTATGGATGGATGTTTGTTTCTCTTTCACGCAAAAACTACTGAACGGATCTTGATGAAATTTGGCACAGAGATAGATTATAGTCTGGAATAACAATAAGCTATATTTTATGCCGGAATTCTCACGGTAACGGGAATTACGTGGCTGAAACCGCGAGGTGTTGCTAGTTTATAAATGAACCTTTTTTGGGAAATACCCAAGATACTGCTATGTCCCCAGTGTTTGAACATACCCTTAGACGTTTTCTACGCTATCCATTGACATGCTGAAATGAAGGGAAAACTCGAGTACCCCACATAAACCAAAGGGAAATAAAAACAAATTGTGAATATTTTCCCATTGTTTAGCGACAAGATCAAAGTCAAAAGGTTCTTCCAAAATCACGAAAGAAATTTGCGTCCTTTCACAGCTAACAGCCAAAGTTGGAGGGCGTTTGTTTATTATAAATTCATCCCTTATCCCTTTAGAGGCAAACTGGTAGGTAGAGTACAGCTAGTTCACTTAGGAAGAGTATCTGGAAGAGAGCGTTTCTAAGCGATAAGGCAAACCATTGTACTTTTGTCTTGGGTAACTTTGAGTAAATGTGATTTTGAAAGCATCCCATCTCGGAAAAAGTATTTTTGCTCTTCGATATCTGAGTGCAAAAGCTGTTTTTATCCTCTAGAGGATTAGGTAAATTAATTTTAGAACAACGGTGCACTAAGTTAGTGAATTCAAAACACCATTCAACCTATTTACTTCTACCTCCATGGTGCCGAATTTATCTTACAAACTTTTTAAAAACTCGGTACCTCCTTGGTGTATTTTTTTACCATTTACGATTTGTTTTTAATTTTAAGCTGAGAATTCATCGTAGCTAAATAATGTTTGTTCAATATTTTACGTTTTTCGTTTAGTTTTAATGCAATCGGCCATACGACACCATGAAGTTATACTAAGGTGTTGCAAAATCAAAGCAAGCATTACACATGTAGCATTAGAAATTCTCTTTAGATAAACTTAAAAAGAAGCTAAAATCGTCTTATTATAGTTAGTATTTCTATCTGAGTAATCAAGCTGTGCACGATACACTGGAGTTTAAGTACAGCGGAGGGAAATCTCGTAAGTTCGAGGGCCCTCCGTTAATCTGTCAAGTTATTGTTTCAACGGCCCTCATGCCTACTCGCTGAGTGCATGTCCGGGTGATGGATGTAACAGGGACAATTTAAATAGGTACTGCCTTTCTTAGTCTGTTTATTCTATAACTAGATGCACCCCGCGGCTTCGCCCGTGAACCAGAGTTTTTCTTCATACTAATTTCAGAAATTTATTACACAACCCCTCGGGGTTATTTTGTAAAAATAAAAAATACGTGTTCCATTATTTATTTCATACTTTATTTACACCGAGTTTTGAGTAAATCCAACCAAGGAAAAATAATTTTACATACAAACTTCACCACCCTATTTAACACCCACAGAGGCTATTTTTTTTTTAATTTATTAGCTTATGTCATATTCTAGGTCCTAAACTATCTCCGTACCAAATTTCGTTTTATTAAGTAATTACGGAGATGACTAACTTTTTATATTATTTATTTTAGTTATTTATTTAAATAACTTAAGTAGTTACAAATATTACTTATAACAAACATTCACAGAGACTTTCCCATTTATTATAATATTTAGTAAGATAATCAGACAAAGAACGGCTGTATTTAAGCACCTTTGTAGGTGGAAGTTTAATTATTTAAAACTTTATTGCACTAAAGTACTGTGTGGTGGGCTTAATGCCGAGGCATTTTCTACCTGCCAACCAAAAACACATGTTGAGACACAGGGTTGGCGTGCTAATATTAGTTGTGAAATTTGAAAGCAAAATAATTGTTTTTAGTTAAGTTAGTTAGACTATACGATTTTAGGAGGGCAGAAGTGGTTTTGCGGGTCCGATTTCAGCCTCGGGAAAAATGTATGATCTGCAGATATATGTTCTAGGTTATTTGAGTGTTTCCTATATAAAAAAATAATAAGATCTATCCAGTTAATGCATTTGACTAAAGTATATCGTCTGTGTGAGTTTTCCAGCATTATTTATAATTTATTTATGTCTTTACTTAGCCGTTTATATGTAGAGTAACTTTTATACTTAGGTATGTCAAACAATTAAAGTACTCCAAAGTACTCAAAACATTTTTAATTTTATGCCTTGTTCAAGGTTTATATAAACAGGGAAAAGAGCGATGAAATTGAATCATCAAAGCCTGAAACACTCGCGTATCTAATTAATACAGATTGTCCGGTAATTTTCCTTTTAGCAAAAACATTAAAACACATTAACTGGGACCATTTTTTGGGTCATTAAATAAGCTACATTTCACCAGCTGAAAGGTGACAAAAAGTTTGCTCAGTGATTAATTAATAAATAACTCACTCCAAATTTGTAACACAAATTAGCCACAATTCGTGTCTGCATAAAATTTCATGTTTTTATTCATCATCATCATCATCATCAGCCTATATTAGTCCACTGCTGGACATAGGCCTCCCCTAATGAGCGCCATAGCCATGTTTTTATTATAATCTGATAATTATTTCTCACATCATTACTGTTTAAATACCTAACTGATCTTGATAACCTGAGATAGACATCTGTCTTCGTGTCTTTACAGTTACTGCCTATTGGTAAGATTTCCAAATGCCACGAAATACGCAATTGTGTGTGTGACCCACGGCGTAGCTTATATAATACTATAAACACTTAAATTTGAGTAAATCTTAAAATTTTATTTGAGTCTATTTAGAATAGAACTTTATAATGGAATTGCTATAAAATCAGATGTCAAACTTTTGTTCAGTTGCTCTAAAATAGCTGCAAGAGGGGAAGAAGCCGTAATAATGTTGTGTATGACAACAATTTAGTTGATAGGATGTCGAAAAATCCTACCTTCCGAACACTTACTGAGATAGTTTAAAGTTCTCAGTAGTTTCTATAATGGTATATAAGATTCTAAACAAAATAATAAATAAATCATAGCCAAAATCAAACATCGAACGTAGTATTGCAGATTTACAAAAGTACCCATGTGGCGGCGCAGTTTCATGTTTGAGCTACGGTGTAGCATATGCTACGCCGTAGCAACGTAAATTTGCGTAAATGTTCAAATTTTATATGAGACTATATAAAATAGAAACTTATTTGTAGGTATGATTATAAATAGTTTCCCAACCTTCTTGATACCTAAATTATTAATAAGAAATCATAATGTAACACTACACTAGTCTCATATTATTATTGTACTACAGCATGCAACAAAGAATCTTGAAGCAGCATTGTCTCATTTGTTGTTTGTAACACAAGCTCTGCTTAGCTTGGGGCTAGATGATGATGTGTGGACAGTCCAGCATTATGTATTTATTATTATTGTCTCTTACACACTAAGATGTAAGTTACAATAACGTTTGTGTTTTACCCATCACCAGTATCGTTTTAAGTGATACAAATTTATTTGGAATAATTCCCACAATAGGCGCGGGCCAATTCATCTGAATTCTAAAGTCCCGACCGTCCTTATCTGTCCGAGCCAGCGGGACAAAGGACCGAATCCGCACCACTAGGCTTGAGCTATCGACTGTTCGGGCAACCTTATCGCCATGTCAGCGGGGCTAGTGAAGTGTATTTATTTGAACTGGAGAGCAATTTTGAAGAACAGTTTTAGGACGATTTTGTTCTATATTATCTTATGTTAATATAGTAGGTACCTACTTGTACTTGGTTTTTTGGTTACAATAAAGGCGCTTATGAGGTAACGTCTAAGTCCAGCAGTAGACTGGTATTAGCCAGTCCTGGATTTATAAGTAGGCCGTATAGGCCGCGGCCTGCGGCCTAGGGGCGGCAGCGTCCTAGGGGGGCGGCAGATTTCAGAGGACGGTCACTCGATTGCAGACGTTAAAAGACAAACACGTTCACTGGTTTGAATTGGAGCGATTTAGCAATTTTTATTGCTGTTATTTCATTTTTGAGTTCCGTATGCTTTTTATTGCCAATTGCAGGATTCCAACCTTGGGGGGGGGGGGGGGGGTGTCTAGGGCGGCGGAAAAAAGTGGCCTACGCTCATAAAAAATATTAATCCGGCACTGGTATTAGCTAGTGATGTGTAAGCGTGTCTGTAGGTAAAGTTTATAGATAACAATATTTTCCGAGAAATTATTGTCCGAGAATTGGAATTTAAACAATTTCCAAACCCAATATTAAACCACCATTATTATTAAACCCAGTCAGTGTCTTTCTTCATGAAATCGTTCAAAGTCGCTTTTTAGTTTATTTATAACATATACTTAGTATAAATCGATAGTGTGTTAGTGGTGATAAATAGTTACTTTAAGTTAATATTATTGTCTCTTTCAGTGAATTTTTGTCAATAGCCCATCGATTTCTATTGTATCATAAAGTAAACCTCGCAGAGAAAGAAATGACAAAAGACTATAGACGCGACCTTTTTTTCTTGGTGCAAGGAAAGTAATTGAAATAAGTTTTTCTTACAAAGATTGATCAAGGTACCTACTACGCACCCCGCACCGTTTGATTATGGTAAAAAAATCACAACAAAAGATGCGTAAACTTTTAGTTTTTTTTAACCTAATATTAAATGTCAGGAGCTGTGATCTGGTTTACGTACCTACCTAATATTTGACGAGCCCATTTCGGTTTTAATAACGGGAGGCCGGTACGAAACTGATATTACAAACGGTAATGAAGACATTTCTTGTCTCCATAACAAAGTATTTCAATCCCTTTGAACAACTCTCTTTGAAATCAACAGTCCGAGATTTCAAGGAGAAATAATTGTTATAAAACCCTCCGCCTAAAACAGTGAAAAAACTCGCAAAGCCCGTCTCAATGGCCTAATTCACCGGCGCCTTGCAAATTGGGGATTTACCTCAGAACTCTTAAAACAATGAGTACCTACTCTCATCCTTCGTTTAAATCATCCCTTTCATAACTTTTTCCAGTTTCTTGGCAAAGTTCCTGGTCGTAGAGGTGCGGGTGAATATTAAGTGACTTCTTTAGAATATACACAAAAAGGGACCCAAGTAAATATCTAACTATGAAGGTAGTAGGTAGGTTTGTAGGGTACCTTTCTGTATTCTTCAAGTGAGAGTATATTTGGGCTAGTTATAATAATATAGAGAAGAAAGAATATTTCTGAGTGAAGATAACCAACAGCATGTGAAAACCGTATGATATTAATGAATGAATGGAAAACTTACATGACATGCTATTGATATCTTTAATTCACTGCAAGCTACCATATACAGCGCGGCCATGGTCTCTATTAGAAATTCAAGAAAACATCTTATTAATTGAAAACCGAGAATAAAAGATTGATCCCCAATTAATAATCTTTTTTCGCAAAATGTGGTGACAAAGACCTATAAAATGTAACTAAGAGTTCCAGACAAATATTTATAATTCGCTTCAGACGTTTGGATGCTTCGAGGTACTGAAGAGAAATAGGTACTCGAAAACCGTAACCTTCGTGGTTAAAAAGGCTCCACTAACTTAACTAAGCACGTGAGCCGAAGCAAGTCTACCGACTCTTCGTGCCGCCGATAGGGCAGAATACTATACCACGACGTTGTCTATTGTGCTTACACGAACATTGCGACTTATCTGCATAAATAAATCTACCTCGCGGGGTGAGACAGGGCTGGAACTAGGCTCGCTATATTACTCCCATTTATTAGTCGTTGTGTAAACTGTTTTATATATTTTTTATCTTTATTTTGACACAACCTGTACCCGCAAAGTTCCCTCAATACGGGAATGCGTGCTGAGATCAAGGGACCGACAAGTCGAAAATCTTTGGGATATTCGACAAACTCAAGTCAACAATGCAACGATTGAGTCAAGTCAAATGCCGTTAGCTCCACCTACAGGGGAATTGAAGTATATCCGATCCTGTCCAAAGACTAAAGTTACGTTTAGTTCGTTTGACGAGGGGTATGGCGTTGCTTATTGCTAAATTTGCTATAACAGTACGTTTGTGGCCCTTGGTGAAATTTCGAACTCGTTAAATAATCTTCCAGAAATGATAAAATTTGACAGGACTTGAATCTGCAAACTCCCTCACTTCAATTTCAGTGAAGCGGTGATTTTGTAACTGCTGTTTCTCATTGGTTTAAAGTAGATCTTGTCGTCCAAGCACCTTAGGGGTTTCGCTAGGCATACCTATCTGATTAGAACGAGTTTTTTTCTGTAGTTCTTCGATACCTTCAACAATAACACCAATAAATAGAACCGCATAAGATTAAACAACAAACCAAACCTCTTTAGGTCTTTAAGACGAAGCAAACGCGGTCATAAAGTTCCCCTTGATTTTTCTTAATACGCCCCTGTAATCATAAACTACCTTAAACACTCAAGCTGATCTAATCGTGAAGAAACTGGGTTAAAGCGCATGCATTTTGTAAAATAGCTCGATCCTTCAGTGCAGTAGGTCACCAACTTCAAGTAAAACGTGATCATGAATACAATCGTTAGCTTACTAAGTTTAAATGGGATTTTAAATTAATATCTACTTCACCGTTTAATTTCATAATACAAATTATATGAGTTTTAGATAGTTTACGCAACTTAGTTCCTTCTACAACATTTAACATTAAAAGGTCCGCCAGTGGCGCAGGAGGTTCCGGGTTCGATTCCCGCCTTGTGACAAATGTTTGTACGATCTCTAAAAAGTTGTTCTTAGGTTCCTGGCGTTTTTAATTTATGATAAAAAAATATCTATCTTTGTATGTAAATGTATTATTTTGTTAAGTATATCAGTCATCTAGTGCCTAATAAATAACGTAAGCTTTGCTTAGCTTGAGGCTTGATAGGTAATGCTGTGTGGATTTTCGATTGTTATTTCTAGTTATTACTAATTTGCAGCTCATTATATTTTTATACATATCATAGTATGACGTGAAATCGTACTACGTTGAGTATAAATATAATAGAAACCAGTTTTCGAAAGATTTTGCGCGATTTGACAGTAAGGACAATTTTTGTAATTGAATCTACAAATATTCAAGTGGTAAACTATTTTGTTATTGAAAACTTTTCCTTTTTTTATTTTCTAAACTCATACTAGAAATACATAACAGCTAAAATCGTCTGATCAATTCACTCACTAATGACGCTTACAAGACGGGAAAGTAACAACTGTTTCGGCACCATAAAGATTAAATTAATTACAAAAAACTTAAATATTGCTTATGAAATTGCAGGCAAATTGCAATTGTTTCAGGGTAAAAGGTTAACAAATGCTAGTGATGATACATTGAAACATCAATTCGAATAATTCACGTCGATAGATACAACGGTTAAAACGGGCGAGTCTCGAATTATCGAAACGGAACTGTCAACAGCTATTGCTCTTCCATTAGCAAATGACAACGTTGATCTGTAATCTCTGGAACTGACTTGGACTAAGAGGTTAGTTATCAAACTCAACTAACGAACTATCTGTAGGTAGGTATATTTACTTTGTGGGAGTTTGCAAAACATGAATAGAAGGAATAGTTCTCGAAAATGTAACAATTTACTTGTTAAAGTTAGAACTGTCAAATTCAACAAATGAGGTACCTACTCTAACAATTTTTTATTGTAATAATATTGGTTAGTAACTATTTTTTCTTAGTTTTTAAATTGATGCATTACAATGTGCATTACAAAGATGTACAATTTGTGCTGCCATGAATCAACATGAACCCTGTACCTAAGGGCGAGTTAACATTCTGAGTTAGATAATAGCGAAAATCGTAGCACTTCCATAATATATACATCGGTGTCCCATCACTTCCGTCCGTCCCAATTACCAGTCGATGACTCGATGAAGTAACCGAATTATCAACAATCTACGTTTCATGTCCTATACGAAATTTTCATAACTTATTACGAGTCTTCACCTAGAATTTTCATAACAATACTAGAAAGCATAATGAAGAACTTAAGATGGGAGTCAAGAGGCATCAATGTCAAAGGCGAATTTCTTAGCAATCTGAGGTTCGCCGATGACATAGTTCTCTTTTCAGAAACACCGAAACAACTAGAGAAAATGATAAACGAACTAGATACAATAAGTCGCCAAATTGGCTTAGAACTCAACACAACAAAAACGAAAATAATAACAAACAGCATACACATACCCATAAAAGTCAATGATATTATACTGGAATACGTACCAAATTACATTTATTTGGGAAAGGAGATATCATTCAAGAAATCTCGAAACACTGACGAAATCGATCGACGAATAGCATTGTCATGGAATAAATTCTGGAGTAACAAAGAAGTTCTCAAATCTAAACTCCCATTAAATCTCAAAAAGAAAATACTTGATTCATGTATTCTACCCTGTCTGTCTTATGGCTGCCAAACTTGGATTTATAATAACTACACAAAGAATAAAATACAGGTATGCCAAAGGGCGATGGAGAGGAGTATACTGAATATAAAGAGAAGAGACAGAAAAAGAAATACAGTTATAAGACAAAACACAAAGATCATAGATGCTTTAAAACACTGCAAAAGATTGAAATGGAAATGGGCTGGCCATATCGCACGCATGGAAAATAACAAATGGATAAAAAAAATAACAACATGGATAGGACCACAAAACAAAAGAACCAGAGGCAGACCAAAA
This sequence comes from Eupithecia centaureata, assembly GCA_944547425.1. NCBI lineage: Eukaryota > Metazoa > Arthropoda > Insecta > Lepidoptera > Geometridae > Eupithecia > Eupithecia centaureata. The sequence goes on from OX155677.1 coordinate 15,929,493, forward strand.
GAGAGATGGATAGACGAAATCAACAAAACAGCTGGCTTAGACTGGCTAGTCAAAGCACAAGACAGAAAAGCATGGAGTAAAATGGAGGAGGCCTTCACTCGATGAGAGGTCCTTAATAATAGTACACATTATTAAAATTCTATTTCTATTTAAATTTAATCTATTTTGTAAAAATTTTATTGTATTAATCAAATCATTAATAATTTTTCTGTAAATTTAATTTTATTAAGGAAATAAAAAGGCTTTATTATTATTATTATTATTACGAGTCTTAAATTTGAAAAAGTTAACCATCTAAGTTAGTAAAAACAAAGAAAATATCAATAAAAAATTCTAACTTTGGGTCTAGCTAATGTAGAGTGGGTTGTCAACCGTTCATTATTTCATCATTTCCATCTCGCGTCTTCACTCGCGTAGCGTACTTACGTTCTGTAACTTTTAAGTAAATCGGACTACTGGATAAAGAGTAAAAAAACACAAAAAACACTTCAACTCCTCTTTTTACTCCTTTAGCCACCCGTATTTCCAAAAATCATTTCTTATCGGATGTCTGTGCATTAAAATGTTTTTACTAAATTTCAGTTTTTCAGCTTCAACAGGCTGGGCGTTTCCTCAAAAAAATCCTTGTTCTTTTATACATTAGTAGCCACCCACCCCGGCTTCGGCACGGTTTTATTATCGTATAAACCTTCCTCTTGAATCACTATATCTATTAAAAAACCGCATCAAAATCCGTTGCATAGTTTTAAAGATTTTTCGTACAAAGGGACATGGGGACATAGGGACATAGGGTCAGAGAAATCGACTTTCTTTTATACTATGTAGTGAAGATTCGTCCAAAATTCGATTAAAAATTACAATAGATCCCACAAAGGCGGTTAGAAACGCTATCAGCCGTAGGATTGCTGAAAGATTTCACACGACAGCTATCCGTACCTGAGCGGGGCATCCGGTGGGACCGATCGGGAATCTATTACTCCCTGTCCACCGCTCAAATTACATTCCACATCGGATAATAACTGGCCTCAGAGTGGATCCTTCTGCGAGCGTCGTATAGGTGCCATTTTGTTTTTCACTGACTACTGCAAAACAGTTTTCTTACCGACTGTATTCTTTTAAGTAGATATGTGTGTTTTCTCAGATTTTTTTTGGGCGAACTGGTTTTGATGATTATTTTATTTGGAAGCTGGTATTTTTTATGTGGTATATAAATATCATAATTTCTTTTATTTTTGCTCGCATACATAATGGCGCTAGCAAATACGATGAACTTGTTAGTTAGAGGTTAGTCCAAAACGTAAACGTCGTATCATAACGTAACGTATCATATGTCATTCCAACAAAAAAAATGATTAAAATCCGTGCATCAAGAAAAAAAGTTCTATCATAAAAACAAACATTCCAATTGAGATCCACCTCCTTTTTTGAAATCATTGGAATATTAAAGAGATAAAATTATTTAGTTTGGTCCAAACGAACGGTTCGAATAAACTATAATATAAATAGCAATTATTTTATTTGATGACAATAGTCCAAACTTTATCTTCGGACTATTGTCCTATGATCTCAGATAAATATTCCCCTCACACGCTCAACATCAGAAACATACCTTAAGGGGCCGCAGTAAAAAATAAATCACAGTCTCAAACAGTGGCTGGGCCGATCTGTTGTTTAGTCTCTTCGCTATTGATTGCTAGTGACCGCGAGTCGTAGTCGGACTCTTTAACCCGACGTCTCGGATCAGAGATTGTTAGTTATTACTCTTGACATTCAATAAGATTGGGAAGGACGTAGTGGATTACGATTTGTCTTTCTTCTTAAGTGGACTCTTCAAATCTATATTTATAAAAGAGAGAATTGGGTGACTAATCAAGAGTTTCTGAAACTAACAGAGCTATGAAACTAAAATTTTGTATGGAGGTTCCTTTTAAGACGTAGTACCAGACGCTCAGATATAAAATAATTTACTAATTTTTTAATTTAATAACTATTATTTACAGTTGAACTATTTGAACTACCTAAAAGTTGTTGGTATACAAATGATGAAGAACACCCACCCAGCGTTTTATCACGCCTAAAGTGACCACGTGTGGGATGCAACGGATTTCGGCTGCGGGTTTTATAGATTGTCTTAAAAGGGCTTGACGTACCCTGCTAACGACTAGAAAAAAGTAAATACTGAAATAAATTTTAAATATGCTATGAATAGTTGGAAAACAAATTAAAAATATCTTTTAAATTTATGACTTCCAATTGATTTGAACCCGCGACCTTTCCTCAATACGGGTTGCGCTAACAATCTGCGCGACAAAGTCAAGTAACCACGAAGTCAAAAATCTTTGCGACCTTAGGGCTCCCACACAAAACTGCGATTTGGTGCGATGCGATGCGATGCGATGTGATGCGATGTCACACGAACTTGATTTGCGAATTTCTGCGATGCGAATTTGTGCGGCGAACCGTTTTGTAGGGTAACCATACCTTCAAGTTTAGTCAGCCGTATTGGACGTGTTTTTAGGAAGCGTAAGATGGATCCCAAAAACATAATTGAACCGATTTAAGCAAAAATGATCCAACCCACACAAACCTGATTTCGAGATAATCGATATTTAAGTTTGTGGCGGTATTTCTCTAGCTTTGTAATACAAAATGTTGTTATTTTAATTTAATTTAATGCTATTTAAACTCAACTTTTTTGCTATAAATATTATAAAGAATAAATTGTAATAGTTTAGTAGATAATTGGGAAAACTTGCGCCTGGATCATTATTACAAAATTAATTTTGTATGGAAAGAGCTATGTAGGGTGCAAAAATTAAAATGCAAAAATGATTCAACGTGTGATAAAAATTAGTTATCATTTTTGTGTTTTAAAAGACAAAACAAACAAAATTGGCCCTACTCCTCGTCCAAATCAGAATAAGGTTCATCACATAAACCATCTACATCGTCTATTATTGCAGCTTCCCTTCGGTTTCTTAAATTAATCAATGCAATCATCTGGTATCTAATATTAGATCTGCTGGCCCTGTACTTATTTTATTTTATTTATTTATTTTTCGTTAAAGTACGAAACACACAGAAGCCGGAGGCGTGGCGGAGGCGAAGGCGTGCGAGTTGTATTCTATGGAATCCTATGAAAGCCTACACACACACTGCAGGCCGTGGCGAACGCGGTGCCATAGGAAAAACCGGCACGCCTTCGCCTCCGCCACGCCTCCGGCTTCTGTGTGTTTTGAACTTTATGGTTTATTTCGTTTACGTACTTAGATGGAATAGCAATTTCAAATATTAACTTGTCAAAGCTTAACTTGTTTTATATCATCATCATCATAATCAACCTATATTAGTCCACTGCTGGACATAGGCCTCCCTTAATGAGCGCCATAGCTGTCGCCTGTCTTCAGCTTAATATTTGATGATGATTTGACGCATCCAGCATCTGCCAGCAGTCTTTCGCAGATCGTCATCCCACCTGGCCGGAGGGCGTCCTATACTACGTTTGCCAAGTCTCGGTCTCCACTCAAGAACACGTTTACCCCAACGGTTGTCGGTTCTTCGCGAGATATAGCCCGCCCACTGCCACCACTTCAGCTTGCTAATTATTTGAGCTATGTCGATAACTTTGGTTCTCTTTCGGATGTATTCTTTACGAATCCTATCCTTCAGAGAAACTCCGAGCATAGCTTTTTCTATTCGCTTTCTTAGCGCTTTCTGAGCTCTTTGAACTGATTGACCAGCTTAATATTATAGTTTGAATTATTGTAGCAAAATAGAACGGTTATATGTTAGGGTAACCAAAGCAACACAAAAATGATTCAAGTGGCATGAAACACTTATACATTTTAAAAAATGGTCTTCGACATGACAGTTGTGGGTTGGATCATATGGATTTTCCACATTTGTGAACATAGAGGTGTGAGTCTTTGATATTTTAAAATATACTGTACAGTCAAGTACATTATTTTGCCAACGCGGCGGTTCTCACGAGACGCTCGCATTGTGTACCTAGCATAAGTATCATTTAATAAAACAGTTCACGTTTTGACACGGACTCGGGTGGTCTCATTTGTCGCTCCCATCCTTACTATCATCTTATCATTTATCACGAAGTGTAGGGACCTTCACCCTACATTACTTTGGTCCTTCGAGTGTCCTTTGACGTTAGGACGTGTAATTTGGCCATCATCGTGCGTGAGGTCATAGTTTGGGTACTTGAACATTACCTAAGTTGCGCGTTGTGCGTCGGAGGATTGGATTACAGTGTAGTGCATTATCATATTTATCATCGATGGTCGAACTAGGGCTCAAACAGAGTCTAGTTATCATCACCATTCATCACTGTGACCCTGGCTCAGCAGAGCCGGGTCACCTATCACCGGAGCACCGGAGTATCATCATCAGAAGTGGGTAACAACCGCTTCTCTATCATCGTGGATCAGCGAGTTCTACGGGCAGCATTACCAAGTAAGACTGTTCTTTATATTTCATCATCATGGATGAAGTTATAGCTCGCCAATCAACTACTCTAGCACAATTTCAAATTATCAAACGCAATTTTAACAAAGACTCACCTTCGAGAAAAACAGCAGACTATCTCAGAAAAAGGCTTGAGGCTCTGGAGAACCTCTGGGGAGAGTTCCTCCAAAATCACCAGGAAATCTCTCAGGATCGAGGTACTGCCGAAGTGGACGAGTACCTTAGGACGGAAACCTTTGAGACTGGACGAGAACTTTACAACGAGTTGAAGCACGCTATATCATCATACGGAAAATCCACCGATACGGCCGAAATAGGTACAATGCCTGACGGTAAAGTGGAAGAGCTTTTATCACTTCAGCGAGCTCAATTCAGATCATTAAACCGCCAAATCAGAAGCATCGATTTAGACATTATATCAGAAAGGTGGGAAATCGACGACGAACTACGCAATCTTCAACATAAATGGGCTCAGATCGACTCTCTTCACATTCAGATAGATAATATTTTATCTGGAGGAGACATCAACTACGAAGACGAATTTTTGAAACACGAGGCATTATACAAAAGGGCAAAACGCACTTTAAATCAAAAACTTGAATCTAACATACACATGAAACAATGTACTCCAACCTTAGAAATACCAACTTTCACGGGCAAGTACACAAATTGGCCTAATTTTTTTGATCTATTTATGGAAACCATCCATAACAGTAAAAATCTATCCAAGACACAGAAATTTCAACATTTAAAGAGCAGAACCAAGGGCGAAGCAGAGCGCCTGATATCACATCTTCACATATCACCAGAAAACTATGACACAGCGTGGGAAATTCTGGTGCATAGGTACAGTAATATACAACTGCTATTTTCAAAAAATATTGAAGTTCTACTCAATCAGCAATCTATCACTAAACAATCATCATTTGAGTTGCGGAGAATGTATGACACGACTAACGAGAGCATCCATGCCATCCACAACCTTGGCGTGGACACACAGGCAGGGACCCGCTCATTGTGCATCTGTTGTGTAAGAAGCTGGACCCGCAGACATACCTCGATTTCAAGGAAAATAGAAAGGAACCTAGAGAATTAGCTACATTCGAAGAGTTCATGAAGTTCTTGGAAAACAAGTTTATGGCCCTTGAACCTATCTACAAGAAGGAAAAGGAAGCTTCATCAACATCATCAAATCAAAACAAGTCGAAATCAAGCCCCAATCAAACAAAGTCGCCCAACAACAATCAACCTAATTCTCAAAGAGATAAGAATTATCAAGTCATGTCGACCACCAACGCGAAATGTTACCTATGTAAATTAAATCATAGTTTATTCTCATGTAAACAGTTCCAAGAAATGACACCTGAGGTGAGATCGCAAACCGTTCACACGCTTCAGGTTTGCAAAAACTGTCTGTACAAGCATTATGATAAACCATGTACATCTACGAAGCGTTGCAAGGAGTGTGAGGGTGAACATAATACCCTGCTACATGATCCTGCACGTGCAAGTCGTGCAAGCAATGCAAGCACGGTTCGCCCTGCTAAGGAACAAAAAACAAACAGAGATAACAAAAACAATGTTCATCATCTCGGAATGTTATACAAAGAAACTCTTTTACCAACAGCATTGGTTAATTTAAGAGCAGCAGATGGCACACTAATAAAGGCCCGTGCACTTTTAGATCAAGCGGCACAAGTATCAATCATATCAGAGAACCTCGTACAAGTACTAGGGCTCAAGCGCTATCATTCATCATTATCATCATCGATCACAGGTATCGATTTGTGCAAGAAGAAGTGCAACGGGACAGTATTGGTTGAAATCAATTCAATGTATCAAGATTATCATTTACAAACGGAAGCGTTCATTGTATCAAAGGTTGCAAATGACCTGCCAAACACGTCTTTCGATCATTTTATTTATTTTATTTTATTTATCAACAAAATCCACAGCTCTTAATAATAACAAATAAACTTATCATATACATATATCTAACAGCCAATAACGGATTTACATTATACTAAGTTTAAACTATTATAACGATGACTTCACCGAGAGTGCCACAATGTTCGTACTTTATAAAACTAAGAACTATATTACTCAATCACAAAAAATAACGCTTAAACTAGGAATTAACAACTAACATTGGAAATACCTACACCGTAACAAGATAAATACAAGAAGATATATATAAGAAAATTTAACTAAAGAATTCTATTAAGTACATAATACGTTTACATTTTTCTTTTTTTCATTACATAACAAAATAAAAATATTTTAGTACATAATACTTTAACTTAAGCTCACATATTATAAAAACAATAACCTTATGAAACACTGCTCTCATCAGAGAGTAGTTGAGAGATATCTCGCTTAAAAGTACGCTTACTACTGAAGAAAACATCTAGAGAATTAAATTTATTATTAAAGCTTCTATGAAGTCGAATGACAGGTGAATACTGTGCATAATTAGTTTTTGTAGACGTGACGGCAAAAAGCTTTGCAGTCGTATGCCTAGTTCTAGTCCGTGGTGTATTTAGGCGTAACAATTTAGACAAAAGTTCCTGACAGTCAATATAACCATTACATATGCCATGCAGTAGCGACATATCAGCCATGACTCTCCTGTCTTCGAGAGTCATTAAGTGATGGTAAGCGCATGCTTCTTTGTAATCATCAAAGTCCCTATAGCATCTGTAGTTTAGATTCTTTATAAATTTGCTTTGGATACTTTCAATTCCTTGTATGTAAGTTATATAATGAGGACTCCACGCAATAGAACAATACTCTAAGATACTCCTTACATAGGAGTTATATAATATTTTTATGCAGCTTATGTCGAGGAAGGGACGGCTTACCCTAAGGATAAACCCAAGACTTTTATAAGCTCTGTTAATGGTAGAGTCTATGTGTAACAGTAATTTGGAATCCATAATGACGCCGAGGTCCTTTACAGAGTGTACTCTACTAAGCGTACAATTATTAATTCCGTAATTAAACTCAATGGGAGAAACTTTTCTGGTAAAAGATATATATGAACATTTATTAACATTAACGCCGATACGATTAACGATAAAATATTGTCCTAACCTATCAATATCCTTCTGAAGATTCATACAGTCCAAGTAACTAGCTACCTGCATGTAAATCTTTGTATCATCAGCAAACATTAGGTAACGAGCATGCTCGAAGCATTTACCTATGTCATACAGATACGCCGAATACAGGAGGGGTCCCAAAATGGAGCCCTGTGGTACTCCAGAGGGAACTTCAATAAAATCGGAACAGTGACCTCCTACAACGACCGCTTGAGATCGGTTGCGTAGGTATGATTCCATCCATCTCAATAGATTACCTCTGATTCCGAGTTGACAGAGCTTACGCAAAAGAATGATGTGATCTACACGATCAAACGCCTTTTCGAAGTCCGTGTAGATCACATCTACCTGGGATCCGCCATCCATACCGCAAGCTATATGGTCGACAAAAGTTCCTAAGTTAGTTGCAGTAGACCTGCCTTTCATAAATCCATGTTGTTCGACGGGGATACATACAGAAATAGTAGTGTAGATATGAGCGTGCACAACCCTCTCAAATAATTTACTTAAAACGTTAAGTATAGATATAGGGCGGTAGTTTTCGACAGATGTCCGGAGGCCTTTCTTGTGAATTGGGACAACGTGAGCTCTCTTCCAGATGTTAGGGAAATAACCTTGCTCCAGACATCTGTTAAAGATCAGCGCTATAGGAACTGACACAGAATCAGCGCATTTGACAAAGAATATAGGTGGGATCGCATCACTGCCCGCCCCTTTATTTATATCAATATTTCGTATCATTTTATTTATATAATCTTTACAAACTACTATATCAGTTATATTATTCACATGTAAGTTATCATCAATATCATCAAAATTGTACGTATTAGATGGATCAGTAAAATTCTTTTCAAAAAATTCATTAAAAGCAGAACAGATGTCGCTTGGAGAATTAAGTGTTTTATTATTATATGTCATTTGCTGAGGGTAAGAAGTGCTGTTTTGTCTTTTCGATTTAACATAGGACCAAAATAATTTAGGTTGTTTTTTTATTTTTTCTTGAGTATAATTTATAAAAGAATTATAGCATTCAGCCTGTAGAACCTTTTGCCTTTGTCTTAGATCTACAAAGTCAGCATAATCAATCGGGTTACGATGGCGTTTCCAATTTCGGTGAGCTTTTGACTTCTCTTTTATCACCTTGATAAGAGCTTTGCTGTACCATGTGGGGTATATATACGTACCCGAGCAACGAACTTGTGGAACATAAGTATTTATTGTGTTATTTAAGATTGTATAAAATTTGATCAAGATATTTTCAATATCATCATTATCTCGAATAAAGGACCAATCATATTTCAGCAAGAATTCATTAATTTCATTATAGGCTCCTCGGTTAAATTGATGTTTCATACGCGAACGAGGCTTAAGAGTCGGAACTAAAATATCGCTTATTACAATTGAAAAAGACGGATGTGCAGAATCTTCTTTAACCAGAGGAAACATAGATTTTTTAATAGTAATGGGTGTGCTCGAGAATATTAAATCTAAGGTATTATTACTTTTATTCAATAGTTTATTGTACTGGGACAGGCCCATAAAACCTGAAAGGGAGATAAAGCTGGTTGCAGCGTTTTGCATATCCACGGATCCCTTTCTAAGAACCAATGGTTCTTCAGGTTGCCAGTTAATGCACGGTAAATTAAAATCACCAGCTATCAGAAAATGATCTCCGTGATGGGCATTGCAGAATCGAGAAATTAAATCATTAAAAGCATGAGTTCTTGATGGTAGAAGTGAATTAGGTGGTATATAAGCCACTATAATATGCAGATTATGGGTCGACCCGATTGCAAAAGAAGGAATAGACACCACTATACATTCTAGGTCTTGTGTTTGCCATTCAAGTCTGACACATGCCTGCAGATGTGGAGCACAAAGTATCATCACACCTCCCCCCAATGTCGCTCGATCATTACGGTAAATAATATATTTGCTATCGCACAATTCAGAATTTAAAATACCATCACAGAGCCACGTTTCCGTTACAAGAACTGCATCCCATTCAGACAGTAACAAGTTATTATAAAATTCTAGGGTCTTAGTCCGTAGCCCTCTTACATTTTGATAGAACAACTTAAGCTGTTTCATTGTGTCCAACATGATGTATAAAAACGTATTCAGTTCCCTGAATACTGTAAAATAATTCATAGAATATTAACAAAGTTATTTTAAATATAATATCTTCAGTAGTATTTACGTAAAAATCTAAATAACTTTTTAAATCATTATTAAAATTGGTAAATAAAAGTTGTATATAAGTTGTAAAGATGTAAATTGAGTATAAATATATGTAAAATAGAAATCGAATTAATTCAAAAGTGACAAAAAAATCAGATGTATTTTGGTGGTGTACTGCATGTCGATTTGTACAGAGAATATTATTATTTAGTTGTAAAATTGTAGTAAAAATATAAAATAGTAGTAGTAGTAATATATGTATAATAAAGCTATGATAAATAATGCATATGAAGATCTTTTTCGTATAAAAATAGGTGTAGAGTACCATTTCTGAAATAATAAACATAGATAATGGCCTAAATCCAAAACATGATACATGCAAAGTTTTATAATGAACATTCCAGCATAGGTGCATACTTAGAGTCTGGTATCCTAAATCTTGCAATAGACTTAGATAAATTAGACTATTTTCGCCAGGTCCGAGTGAGAGGCGATGAGAATCGGAGGAGAAGTTTCGTTTTTTCGAACAAAAATACGACAGTTTTTTGTCCATATAAATTTGTAGTTAACTTCCTTAGCCTTCACTTTAGCAGAACTTAGCAATTGCTTATTGTCCTTGGTCAAATGCTCGTTAACATAGATTTTACTAGAAACTCCTCCGACTCCCATGTCCTTGGCGGTCACGCTCTTAGCTTTACGCGCTGCAGCGATGATTTTGTCCTTGATAGAGCGCTGTCTCAGGCGAGCGACGATAGGGCGCGCTCGTGTCGCACTCTCGGCCCGCCGCGGCTGCACTCGGTGGGCAAATTCCACATCAGATGACTCAATAGTAACACCAATATGCTGCGATAGTTTTAATACAAGATCCGTAGGCGACTCGTCTCCCTCCTCCGGGAGCCCAGCTATCTCTATGTTTTGCAGCCTGGCCCATTGCTGCTGCTTAAGATTGTCCTCCTCCAGAGTCTTGATTCGAGCTGAGCAATTAAATAAGCCTTCCTTGAGAGACTTGTTTTCTTCCTTTAGGCATTTCAGTTCCGTAGAGGTGTTACCCAAATGTTTTTTAAGATCTACTATCTCTTTCTTAAGCTCTTCATACTGAGAACTGACGTAAGTAATTGAGTCCTGGAACTCGCTGCACTGACCACTTATACTCTCAAGTTGGCCTGAAACATTACTTTTAATTGAGCTTTCTATTAAAGTCTGTATCTCTAGCTTCATCTCGTTTCTCCAAATCTCCCTCAACTTATCCTCAGTTATGTAGTCAGCTGATGCGCGCAAAGACCCAGCTGCAGGAGATACCTCCACTGGAACGGATGCAGCCACCATTCTCATAGATTCTGCCATTTTTCTCGTAGTTACATTAGCAAATGGCTTCTGGCTGTTTGAGTCTTCATCAAGCTTCGGCGAATTCGAACGCACTGGCGTGTTGGTGTTACCAGTCTTAGGCCGCTTACTCTTGCACTCTGTACATCTCCACAGAAGTTTAGCCTCCGGGTTAAGTTTTTTATAACGTTTCGGAGATAGATCGGCACATTGTAGGTCGTATTTTTGTTTACAACCATGACAGTACATGATCAGATCTTTGGTTGCAATAGGCGAACGGCAACCGCCGCAAACATTCATGATGCAGTCGTACAGATCTTCTTGTTTAAAGATTTAAAACAAAATGAATTAAAATCGTAGAGATCCTTAAAACAATAGTGCTTAATCCGGTCCAACGCGTTCAATACTCAGCCAGAATTGCACCTTATTCCAAGAGCTTCTCGGTCAATAACTGCTTGCAGCGGTTGTGAGGTGTAGCGTATACGTCACAGCGAGCGCTCTGCGAGTTGTGGTAGGTCCGGGTTTAAGGAATGCACCGACGAGTAACAAAATGATTTCGCTAATTATTCACTTGTTTCGGGATGAAATTAATTGAAACAAATTCGAGCGAGACGATAGCACTGTCTACTTCCAAAATGTACCAATAACACTGCGAGGAAGTTATTTTACACACTGATTTACGATAAAATATACGAACAAAAACACAACGTGGCGACTTCGGTGACTGTCGTCGACGAACATTGTGATCATGGACCATTATCATATCTTCAAGATCTGCCGTTAGCTGATCCGAAGTACAGCATCTCGCGACGTATTGACATACTGCTCGGCGGTGATGTATACAGCGAAGTTATCATGAGAGGCCTTGTCAAGGGCCCCCCGGGGACACCTATTGCACAAGAAACCAAGTTAGGGTGGATTTTATCAGGAAGTGTCGCCCCGTTATCATGCTACGCAGTAGTACAAAACATTAATCAAGATCATATCATATCAAGCAAAAACGATCTTTCACGCTACTGGGAAGTTGAAGACATCAGCAGCCCCTCGTCAACATTGACAGAGTCAGAAAGGTATTGTGAGGAATTGTATCAAGAGACAACACAACGTTTAGAAGACGGCCGATACGTTGTAGCCATGCCCATGAAACCAGGCTATGAAGAACAGCTGGGGGCATCAAAGAACAAAGCTATCGCCCAATTCAAACAGTTGGAAAATCGGCTAGAAAAAGACTCTACATACTCCGAAAACTACAAACAGTTTATGAAAGAGTACCATGAGCTAGGCCACATGCGTAAGGTTAACATACCTCATAATCAAGCAAACTATATACCTCATCATGGTGTATTAAGATTGGATTCTGCGACCACCAAGCTCCGCGTCGTGTTCAACGCATCAGCAAAAACATCAAGTGGTAAAAGCCTGAACGACGTGATGTACTGCGGTCCGAATCTGCAGCAAGATCTCTTATCAATTATACTCCATTGGAGGACATACAAGTACGTTATCACGGCCGACATAGAAAAAATGTTCAGACAAATTCTTATCAGAGATGGCGATCAACATCTCCAATGCATAATATGGAGGGAATCCAAGGATGATGAACTTCAAGAGTACATATTATGTAGCATCACTTACGGAACAAAGGCTGCGCCGTGGTTAGCAATGCGTACATTAAAACAACTTGCAAGGGATGAAGAAAAAAACTACCCCTTGGCTGCCGAGATCATAGAAACATCTTGTTACACAGATTTTTTTTTTTATTTATTTTATGGTATACAAATAAGCACTTATTTTATTCAAAAAGCTTAACTAAAACCGTGATTCGGTTTGTCTGAAAGCCTCTTAGACCAGTGTTCACGAAAGGACAGTCGGACGGTTATCACTTATAAGCTTCATTGATTTAGCTATTAGGTAATAAAATATTATTTACTTTATTAATAATTTGAGTCCGACTGAACTCCGGAGAACACTGACCCTAGTCTCTATTTGATACTAAGTGAGTAGGTAGCTAGGTACCTACTTTACAGAATTATTTGTGAAGATCCTTGCTAGCTATTTAACTTCAACTAAATAAAAAACTAAACAGGTAGGTATGCATCAAAAATAACCAGTTGCTAGCGACGCGACGAGCGAACGCATTCAACGTTCGAACCTCGCATCGTCAGCGAAAAGACCAGACTGATAACGCTATACAGGATGATTTTAAGTATCTAATTCAGATTTCAAGTTTTTGATGATTTTAATTTTTGGTTATTTATAGATTTTCTTATATGACATACTAACTGGCAGCAATTCAATCGAACAAACTATCAAGTTACAAAAACAACTGATCAGTATTTTCCAATCAGCGAAAATGAACCTACGAAAATGGAGTAGCAATAGCACAGATATTTTATCAACCTTATCAACGCAACAACAAAACAACGAGTTGGAATTTAAATCAACAGAAACACGAAAAACTCTCGGCCTCAAGTGGAACCCTAATACGGATAGTTTCACGTTTCAATCTCAAGTTACAGAAGACAATAACAAACATCTAACAAAAAGAGAGCTTTTATCGGAAATATCAAAGATTTTCGACCCATTAGGCTGGTTATCACCCTTATCAATTCGCGCTAAAATCCTATTCCAAGGTACATGGAGTAACAATTTGACATGGGACACCAAGGTATCATCAGAGACACAAGATCAATGGATTCAGCTTCGTAACGATCTTATCAAAATAGATCAGTTCAACATTCCACGTCACATAGGTGACACACAAGGTACGTGCAACATACATGCATTCTGTGACGCCTCAATCAATGCATACGCCGCAGCGCTGTATGTAGTTACTACCAACGATAAAGGAGAGCGCATATCTAGACTGATAACAGCAAAAACTAAATTGGCCCCACTTGCAAAAAAGGTATCATTGCCTAGGATGGAGCTACTAGCAGCGCTTCTCTTATCAGAACTTACAAAAAAAGTTTTAAAAGCTTTTGCAGGTATCAACATCAAAGTACATGCCTGGTCAGACTCAATGATAGTGCTGGGCTGGCTACACGGTGACGTAACCCGTTGGAAACAATTTGTGGCAAACCGAGTAAAACAGATATCGGAAGTGATTCCCCCCGCATCCTGGCGGCATGTTAAATCGGAACAAAATCCAGCTGATTGTGCTACACGAGGATTATCAACATCTCAACTATCAAATCACAAATTATGGTGGGGAGGGCCCGATTGGTTACTTACATACAAGGCAGATGAATCAGAGATCACTTATCAAAATCCTGACATTGAAACGAAAAAGACAAGTGTGCACGCTACTTTACAGTGCCAGGATAAAGCATTATTCATTCATGAATTGTTATCACTCCATAACTCGATAACACGAGCAACGAAAGTACTTGGCTGGGTGTTACGTTTTATCAATTGTGTACGGGACAAAGCTCGTAGATCTCACTCGCACGGCTATGTGCTGACTTCGAGCGAAATGAATAAAGCTCGGACGTTTATTATCAAACAAGTACAAGGACAGGACTTTGAAGACGACTTGAATCATATCAAAGAACATGGACATGTGGGTTCGAAAAGCAAGATTTTATCATTGAACCCTTATATTGACGATCAGGGTTTGTTGAGAGTCGGAGGACGACTGCGTAACGCAGATATCAGCAATTCAGCAAAACATCCTATCATTTTATCATGTCACGGCCGACTCACAGATCTCGTCATACATCAAGCACACATGGCTACTCTACATGGCGGGCCTAGACTGACTTTATCAACTATCAGAAATACATTCTGGATTATCAGCGGAATACGCACAGTAAAATGTCAGTTGAGGCAATGTGTACGCTGCCGTAGATTCAGTAGCGAGAACAATCAGCATATCATGGCAGATTTGCCTCAACCTAGAGTAACTCCATCGCACCCCTTCACCCATACAGGGGTAGATTTCACAGGGTTCGTGGAGCTGAAGATCAACAAGGGTCGCGGGGTAAAGACCTGCAAAGGGTACATTGCTGTTTTTGTATGCCTATCAACAAAGGCCATACATCTTGAATTGGTATCCGACCTAAGCACACCAACATTTCTGGCAGCATTTCGGCGGTTTTGCGCTCGACGGGGTGTCCCTAGTCAAATGTACAGCGATAATGGGACAAACTTCATTGGAGCAGATCGTTTGTTAAAGCAAGAGTACAACGAGATACTGCAAAACCTGAATGCCAACTTTTTCGACAATATCAACGACCTTAACATCACTTGGCACAAAAACGCACCCTGCTGGCCTTCGGCAGGGGGGTTATGGGAGTCAGCAGTAAAGAGCATGAAGTACCATCTCAAACGGGTTTTAGGAGATCAGAAGCTAACCTACGAGGAGTTCACAACATTACTTCACCAGATCGAAGCGTGTTTGAACTCAAGGCCGCTGTGTCAACTTATCGAAAGCCCTGATGACGAATACCTGACTCCTGGGCATTTTCTAGTCGGTGGCCCACTCATATCACGGCCACAGACGGAGCCTGAATCTATCACCTTATCAACAAGATGGCAATTGGTTCAAAAAATGAACAAGCATTTTTGGCAAAAATGGTCTAAAGAATACTTGCAACAACTCCAGACAAGAACTAAATGGAGAAGTTCAAACAAAAACCTAAAGGTTGATGACATCGTTCTTATTAAGGAGGACAATATGCCCCCGGGTAAATGGGCGATGGGGCGTGTTCAAGATCTACATCAAGGTCAAGACGGATGCGTTCGTGTAGTCTCATTAAAACATGCAATAATATCATCAAACGACCCGTGAGCAAATTAATTGTCTTACCTGTACACGAAGAACAAGAAAACGACAAGCAGCAACCAACTGCAGATCAACCAACATCAACATCATCATCATCAGACCAAGATCAAGGTCAGCCCAACAGAATGCAGTTGCGGCCTCGACCTCGGAACATCAAAAACTTCTTTATCACCATGTTAGTGATGTGTGTAATGGTAGTTTCGCCAAGCATGCAGCTATCACCTGACCAAGCAACGTTCAACGTTTCAGCATTTAATGGCGGTCAAAAATTATTTTTTGACAAAATATCTACACTACAATTTATCAAGGATGAGTGGAAACTGGTGGTCTATTATAACATGACGACTTACTGGCACGGAATAACAAATATATCATTTTATATCAATAACATCAAGGAATTATCAAGAGGACAGAAAACGGAGTATCAAAACATAGCAAAACAGCTAGAGCACGAGCTGGAAGATATAGCTCACTATAACAAGCTATTATTGGATCGGAATGGGCATAGAGAAAAGAGAGGGCTGATAAACGGAGTCGGTTACATCGCGAACTCTTTATTCGGCGTTTTAGATGACAGGTTTGCAGAGCAGTATAAGACAGACGTGGAAAAGATTACAGGGAATGAAAATCATCTACAAGACCTGATAAGAAATCAAACTACTGTTCTAGAATCTGAGTACAACATCTTGAAGAGAAATGAAAAAGGAATGCTATCACAGTTCAAGTTTATCAAGGAGCAAATTCACAATTTATCATTAGCAGAAAATCGAGTAAAGTACGACAGCAGTACTCGCCTTCTTATCACTTCATCAGCATTAACAGCATCTATCATTTTATCAAATATCAGAAGAATGCAACAAACTCTAATCGGCACAATTACAGATATAAGTCACGGTCGCATCGACCCCCACTTATTATTACCCGAGGAAATGGAGAAGCAAATGAACCTTATCGCAGGGCAGCTTAAGGGCGATCTTATGTTACCTGTAGATAAACAAAATATCAATAGCATGTATAAATTCTTGAAGGTAGCGGCACGAATATATGGCGGTTATCTTCTCGTGGAAATCAAGATCCCACTACTGAGCAACGATGTTTTCGAATTGGACAAAATTATAAGCATCCCACAAAACAAAGATAACAAAACATTGTACCTATCATCGGTGACGCCTTACATAGCTTACAACTTGAAGAAGGACGTAGCCGCCTTTCTGTCTGATAACGATTTACAACAATGTAATCATGCGGCTAAGGATATAATTTTGTGTTCACTACAAATGCCGCTCTACGACCTACAACTTAAACAATCACTATGCAGTATCAAGTTACTATCATCGAACAGTGACGCTACTTGTACATCATCGGTAAGTACCTGCCAAAATCGGTGGATCAAACTGCAAAAAGACAACAAATGGCTGTACGCGTGCTGTTCAGAGTGCCACATCCGCATTCAGTGCCCAGGTGGGCTCGTTATCAAAAAATTAAGCGGTACCGGAATATTAACGCTTGGTGATCAGTGTAAACTTAGAGGTTCTGGTTATACTATATATACACATAACAATTTCTTCAGTAAAATCAACATCGAATCGGAATTTGAAGCCCCAGAGGTCTCACTTTTGAATACGATCATCGATACCTCAGCCTTATCATCAGACGAAGCAGCTTTATCTCCGACCTTAGAAAGAGATTGGGATGAGTTTTTAAGTCAAATACAAATTTTAAAAGAACAGTCTACTTCGCAACGTTCATCATGTGCATCAGTACGTCATGGTTTACGTCATCATCATCATCGTGATCGTCGTGGTCATCATCGCCACTGGCTGGAGGCTGCGAAGGGATCGTAGCCTCGCCGTGGCGCGCCCAGTCCCAGCGGTCTCGTACGAGCCCGCGGCGCCGGCGGCTGGCCCGCGGCCGCGCCCGCGGGCCCGCAGTGTTAGTGCGGTGCACAGTGCCACTAGTGAGCCTAGGCTAGCGGCTAGCGAGCCACAGTGTAGTGTAAACAGTGTGTGCACGGGCACATCCCCGGTAGTTTTTAAATCTAAAGTTTATCGTCATAGTGTTATAGATTTAGCTTAGGTTTAATTTTACTAACAATCAATTTATCATCTTTGTATCATTTTAACAATCAGTATTTTTACCATTTAGCATAGGTTTTCATTTTATGTTGTTATCAAATATCATCATCATTTTAGGCATCTTGTCCGAGTGGCCAGGATGTACAGTCAAGTACATTATTTTGCCAACGCGGCGGTTCTCACGAGACGCTCGCATTGTGTACCTAGCATAAGTATCATTTAATAAAACAGTTCACGTTTTGACACGGACTCGGGTGGTCTCATTTGTCGCTCCCATCCTTACTATCATCTTATCATTTATCACGAAGTGTAGGGACCTTCACCCTACATATACCTTATACTGATTACATAGGTTAAAAAAACTCGAAATTGACTAGGTTGTGGGTTGGATCATTTTTGCATAAATCGGTCCAATTGCACTGCTGTTATTGTTAAATAGATATAAAAGAAAAAGAAGATTCTGGATTCATCCATTTAATACGATTACGAACTCTGAAGGGAACTATTTTACTCATGAGTTGAGAACTGAAGCAGTTTTTTTTTACAACACAAAGAAGGCGGCTCAGGCCCCGCGCATCTTTCGCTAAAGTTGTCTCAGAGCGGACTAAAAGGGGGGTCACCAAGTATGACGTAATATGACAGGAATGCGCGATGCAAATGAGATCGGACGTTATCGTGCGAGCTCGCAGATATTTGCGATGCGATGCGAGCTCGCAGTTTTGTGTTTGAGCCCTTAAGTCGGGCTCTAGCGCCTTTAACTTCACCTACAGGGGAAACATTGAAGTTTATCTTATCCTGTTCAAAGACTAATGTTTTTTTTTTATCCCACCAAGGTGGCAAACAAGCATGCGGCCCGTCTGATGGAAAACGGTTACCGCAGCATATGGACGCCTGCAACATCAGAGACATTACACACGCGTTGCCGACCCTTTAAATGTCTTAAGAGACCCTTTTTGAAGAACCCCATGTCATAGTCCTGGGGGAAAACATCGGTAATGTAAAGTCGTTTGCAAATAGGTCACAATGGATAGTTAACCCTTGGTTAACCTGGTGACAAAAAATCACTTAATTTACCCCATGGAGTCCATGGGACTCCTTGCATAAAAACCAAATATTTTGGTCATTATAAAAGCAAATCATGAAGAAAATATTTATTTTTCTGCTTAGCAATATTATTATTATATACTTTGATATCAAATTTCGTTATAAGTTGGTTTGTTTTTTGGTGATCATTAAAAAATGTAAAAAAAGACAAAAAAAAAGTACACAAAATCAATGCCAAATCCAAACTGTAATACAATAAATCAATATTTTAAACTTTTGCTTTCAAAAACTGCTCTAAAAAATAACAAACTTCAAAATACTAAATAAAAAGTGGCTCTCTTTTATACAAAAAATAAATTCGTACATGGTCCCCTTGGAGTTCAGCGGACTCTATGGGCACGATAATTCTTTTAAAAGCGCGACTAGGTGCACGTACTCTTCACCCTGCATTCGGGCCGTTACTTCAGGAAGGTACTGGGACGCGCGAAAAAAAAAACGCATTTATTATGTGTTTAAAACAAAAACAAACTTTGCGCGGAGTCCCTGGGACCTAACAGATAAATTAAGGGTTAAGTTGCACAATGTTACCTATCTGAGAGAGCAAATGTTCTCTCCTTTTATAAAGCTTTACTCTACATCTCCTGGTAAGGGCTCCCACACAAAACTGCGATTTGGTGCGATGCGATGCGATTTGATGCGATGTCACACGAACTTGATTTGCGAATTTCTGCGATGCGAATTTGTGCGGCGAACCGTTTTGTAGGGTAACCATAACTTCAAGTTTAGTCCGCCGTATTGGACGTGTTTTTAGGAAGCGTAAGATGGATCCCAAAAAGATAATTGAACCGATTTAAGCAAAAATGATCCAACCCACACAAACCTCATTTCGAGATAATCGATATTTAAGTTTGTGGCGGTATTTCTCTAGCTTTGTAATACAAAATGTTGTTATTTTAATTTAATTTAATGCTATGTAAACTCAACTTTTTTGCTATAAATAATATAAAGAATAAATTGTAATAGTTTAGTAGATAATTGGGAAAACTTGCGCCTGGATCATTATTACAAAATTAATTTTGTATGGAAAGAGCTATGTAGGGTGCAAAAATTAAAATGCAAAAATGATTCAAAGTGTGTTAAAAATTAGTAATCATTTTTGTGTTTTAAAAGACAAAACAAACAAAATTGGCCCTACTCCTCGTCCAAATCAGAATAAGGTTCATCACATAAACCATCTACATCGTCTATTATTGCAGCTTCCCTTCGGTTTCTTAAATTAATCAATGCAATCATCTGGTATCTAATATTAGATCTGCTGGCCCTGTACTTATTTTATTTTATTTATTTATTTTTCTTAAAGTACGA
This sequence comes from Eupithecia centaureata, assembly GCA_944547425.1. Taxonomy (NCBI): domain Eukaryota; kingdom Metazoa; phylum Arthropoda; class Insecta; order Lepidoptera; family Geometridae; genus Eupithecia; species Eupithecia centaureata. The sequence continues at coordinate 15,949,847 of OX155677.1, forward strand.
AACACACAGAAGCCGGAGGCGTGGCGGAGGCAAAGGCGTGCGAGTTGTATTCTATGGAATCCTATGAAAGCCTACACACACACCGCAGGCCGTGGCGAACGCGGTGCCATAGGAAAAACCGGCACGCCTTCGCCTTCGCCACTCCTCCGGCTTCTGTGTGTTTTGAACTTTATATACTTTATTTCGTTTACGTACTTAGATGAAATAGCAATTTTAAATATTAACTTGTCAAATCTTAACTTGTTTTATATCATCATCATCATAATCAACCTATATTAGTCCACTGCTGGACATAGGCCTCCCTTAATGAGCGCCATAGCTCCCTGTCTTCAGCTTGGCATCCAGCATCTGCCAGCAGTCTTTCGCAGATCGTCATCCCACCTGGCCGGAGGGCGTCCTATACTACGTTTGCCAAGTCTCGGTCTCCACTCAAGAACACGTTTACCCCAACGGTTGTCGGTTCTTCGCGAGATATAGCCGGCCCACTGCCACCACTTCAGCTTGCTAATTATTTGAGCTATGTCGATAACTTTGGTTCTCTTTCGGATGTATTCTTTACGAATCCTATCCTTCAGAGAAACTCCGAGCATAGCTCTTTCTATAGCTTTCTGAGCTCTTTGAACTGATGGACCAGCTTAATATTATAGTTTGAATCATTGTAGCAAATTAGAACGGTTATATGTTAGGGTAACAAAAGCAACACAAAAATGATTCAAGTGGCATGAAACACTTATACATTTCAAAAAATGGTCTTCGACATGACAGTTGTGGGTTGGATCATATGGATTTTCCACATTTGTGAACATAGAGGTGTGAGTCTTTGATATGTTAAAATATACCTTATTCTGATTACATTGGTTAAAAAAACTCGAAATTGACTAGGTTGTGGGTTGGATCATTTTTGCATAAATCGGTCCAATTGCACTGCTGTTAATGTTAAATAGATATAAAAGAAAAAGAAGATTCTGGATTCATCCATTTAATACGATTATGAACTCTGAAGGGAACTATTTTACTCGAAATTACTATGAGTTGAGAACTGAAGCAGTTTTTTTTTACAACACAAAGAAGGCGGCTCAGGCGCCGCGCTCTTTCGCTAAAGTTGTCTCAGAGCGGACTAAAAGGGGGGTCACCAAGTATGACGTAATATGACAGGAATACGCGATGCAAATGAGATCTGACGTTATCGTGCGAGCTCGCAGATATTTACGATGCGATGCGAGCTCGCAGTTTTGTGTTTGAGCCCTAACTCCTACGTAATTCACATTCCGCGTACAGAGCGAAAATTCAAAGGCGCGAACTAATCGAGACGAATGACCGCAGTAAGCCCCCAGGCCCCTCATTGAGTTATACCACTAATGTTGAAAAAATGGGCCTTCTGAACTAGCCATTAGCAAACGAAAAACTGCTTTATACATAACAGTTTTTGTGGTTTTGGCGGGTGGTTTCCGCTCGAACAATTTTGCGAGATTTATGTATATCTTTTATCGCGTTATGGTACATATGGAAATCTGGATTTTCATAAGTTAATAAGGTACCTTACAGAGTAGGTATCTTATAGTGTAAGTATCGTATAGTATACATTATAGTGCATAGTGTGGTACATTATAGTGCAGTTTCATGTTAAATATTGGCGAATCTTAATTAAGGCATGCTCAAGTGCGGCTTTTTGGCTCAATTTTCAACAGAGCATTTGACCAACATCACGCTGCCACGCGGCTTCTGCGTGCAATACCACTGAAATCTTTGAAAATGAAAATCAAATGACAGTTTATTCCTTGCTGTTAAGTACATTTAAATTTTTTGATAAATATTTAAGACGAATCTGCTAGTGTCCGTTTTACGATAAGTAGCGAAAATAATTTTTACCGGAGCCGTTTCATAAACATCATTCAAAAGTATTAATTTTTCGCATTTGCCATTAGCATTGAGCTTCGATATTCTAGCATTTTTAAGAGATTACCCTTGAAACGTTTTGATTCGGTTTAGTTCCTATCCTACACACACATCATCAATCATTCAAAGTACCTACTTTATTCCCTTTACACCTTAAATGACTTTTGTAACGTCACCAAATTCATATTTTAAAAACTAGAACATAAAGTGCTCTCTTTGATTTTTGTTCTCTTCAGTCTCTTTCAGGTAAAGAAAAGAAGCAAACAAGAAGCCTAAGGTATTTTGGGTTGGAGCAAAACACATCCCAAGTTTTTTGTTCCAGAATCATACAAAAGTAGGTAGGTACTCGTAAGTACCTAACCAACTAAGACCAACTATTTCCTCTATCCCTAGTCCTAAGCTGTAATTTGCTAAAATCTTGAAATAGTTACTTAGGTGTTTGTATTGGCCTTGTTAAAAGTAGGACGAATGAAAAAACCGTATATTTTTGTCTCTATTATTTTATATTTCTCATTTTTGGCGACGAAAAAACAGTTGTAAATAACGTACATGTGCATGGCACATCGCACTGTTGTGTGGCGGGTGCAAACATGTTCGGAATAGTTGTAACATGTCCAACATGCCAATAACTGCGGTCGGCGGAATGTTGCGGCCTCGTGGGTGCTTCTACAATAGTAGGTGGGTATTCACCTTCCTTTAGATGTTGTCTTCCTGGGTGGATTGACCATTATTTATCATTTATTTATTTATGTAGGTAGGTAGGTATCCTGGTTATCAATAATATAGATTTTTTCGATCTCCCATGTTTGGGAGAGTCTTCCGTGTTAGTTGTAAGGGGTAACGTCACCGCTTTATGTGATAAAAATAAGAATAGACACTTTAAGAATAAACACCTAATTTATCGCATATAAATTTTAGTTTTTGTAGGTACTTAATACCTGAAATGTTACAAATGTAATTGCCTAGAAAAAATAAAATAAACACAATACTTACTTATGTAGGTACCTAATTTATTAAGATAATATAATGTTGGACAATCCACACAGCATTTAGCTAGCCCTAAGCTAAGAAACCTGTGTTATGGGTACGAGATGACTGATACTTATTACAAAACATTACTTAGATTATTTTTTATTATACATAGAAAACACTCAGAAAAGCTGAACAAATACTTTTAGATCGTACAAAGATTTGTCCCAAGGTGGGAATCGAACCCGCAACCTTCAGTGAATAAATTTAACTATTCTACAAGTAGGTAAGAGTTATATAATTCCAGCAAGTTGTCTTGCTCTATTGCTTAGACAATGTGTGAAGCGCTGATTAAACACGCTCGCGCTGTCTTTAGATTGTTCTGATGCAAGTGGTAAGAACAATGTGCAAGTTAAACGCGTAAAGCTCAATAATAATTTAAAGTTTTAATAACTTCAACATTTCTACTTTACAACTTCTTCATCATACTTACGTAATAAGCACGGCCAGAAAGTGGAATGAGCTTCTTGCGTCTGTTTTTCCGCTAGAATACGATCTCGTCGCGGTCTTCAAATCCAGAGTGAATAACTTCCTTCTGGGAAAGCGTCTCATTTTCACTTACGTACCTAAGTGAGATCGTTGACAAACGCTCGACAAAGTTAAAAAAAACAGAATTTCAAGCAAATCCGAGTTAAGATATTCAAATTTTGTTTCTTTTTCTAGTGACTTTTTAAGACAAAATATATATATTTTTAAGTTTTTTCAGTACATCATCAAATCATTGTAATGAAACCAACATAAAATCTCATAAGTTCTGGCTTCCATTTAAGCTTATACCTTGGACCTGATAACCTTCTAACAGGAACAGCTGTTATCTCAGATAATAACGCTGCACCGACACATGTGAGGAGCTTAGAGCTGCATGTATTAGGTACATATGAACTTCATTTACTTAGGCTTTTGTGTTGCACTAAAACAAAGAGCGAGGAGACGACAGAACGTTCTCGAGGATTTATGTAAATACATACATGTTCTTAAGAGCGGGGGTTAATTCTAATCGGGGGAATTGTAATTGGCTCTGAAAGGTTGAAATATTTTGTGCATAATCCCCTTTGATAAGCTATGTATAGTTAAGGCGTAAACAAGAGGTACTCTGGAAGAGATACGAAAACAGATTTTGGTGGCCACGAAGAGCAATTTCGTATCTCTCCTTATAGACAAAATAAAACTACTACTTACAGATACATTAAAAAAAACTTAATATGATAGGTATTAACAATTTTAATTTTGATTTTTAAATAATTCCTTTGTTTACACGTAATAATTATGATAAAAGTAGCGGCGCTAGTGTATCTTATATAAAAAAACTTCATATTAGCGTTTTAAGCGAAGGCCAAAAGCGAGGCCTGCTATAGCCTCTAGATTTGTCCTATAGAGGGCCAATAGGCCCCAACAACCATAAATAAGGTACGGATGTGTATTCGGTGGGCAGCGATATTTGAATTTATTGGGAGTTTTTTTTGTTCCATGTCCAGCTGGACAAAAATGAAAACATTTACTGTAATTTTACTCGGTTAATTAACAATGTTCTGACTGACTCCTGAAAAAAACCCGATAAATCGTTGATCAGAGTCGTGGAAGGAACAAGTGTAAATAATCTGGATTTCTATCAGTTCTCTGTGTGTCAGATTTTTTCGGGGATCACAGCAATCTACAATCATAATTGGGTATTTTCTCCCGTAACTGTGTATAAGCACATAATAACCCGATAAACAGTTGCTGTAATAATTCCTCGTTCGTTGTACGATCTTCTGAAGCTTACCGTCAATTATTGGAACAAAGCCTCTCTTGCTGTAGGTACTCATTATTTTCTCCTTTGGTAGTAAATATTGAACGAAATATTGCAATGTTTTCTGATAAGGTTATGGCAAGTTATTTGTTTGAATATTATGGCTATATCACACAATGTGACTGTTGGTATGGCAGTGCTAAAAGGAGAGTAATAGTTGTTATTAAAACAGAATTTCAGAACTGGGTGTTTATTTATAAAACTCTTCAAGTAGTTATATGAGAAGATAGCTTACACTTCACTGTAGCTGCTCACAGTTCTACACCAGCTTCGATTCCTTTCTTATCTCACGATCCTTTTGGGACTTAGTTGAGATTATCGGGAAGTACCGCGACTGGGGCGGGCAGGACTGGGGTCCCGACGGCCACGGGGCTGATGACCTCGGGCAGGGCTGGGGTACCGACGGCGATGGGAGCCACCTCGGGGACCGCGACGTCAGCGCCGTCAACGATGTTGACGGGGCCAACCTCAGGGGCTGCCACGGCAACGGGGCTGATGCCATCGACAATGTTGACGGGACCAGGCGCGACCACCTCGGTGACAACGGGAGCGGGAGCCGGGTTGACCACGGGCGCAGCAATCAGCTCACCTGCAGCGTTGATGTTCAGGATGATCTGGACCAGGGGAGTGCCAGTGGGGATGGCGGGACTCAGCTCGACAGCGGGGACATCCTCAACGGGGTCGAAGTCGATGACAGCGCCTCCGATGGAAATGGGGACGGAGTCATCGATGATCGGGGTGGGGGCAACGACGACGGGGACAGTGGGTCCGTCGATGATGGGGGTGGGGCCGACGGCGATGGGCTGAGTGGGCTCGATGATGATGGGAGCGGGGCCCGCGGCGCCGGGGGTGACGAGCCCGCGGTGCACGGGGGTGGCCACCGCCACGGCGATCAGGGAAGCGATTATCAGCATTGAATTCATATTTGCTGTAAAGGAAGTAAATGTTTACCTATTAAAGTACCAGGAATCAAAAAAATAGTTTTTCTTTGAAATTAGAATGCTATCATGTCCATATGCATATTATTTTGAATCAGGCTATACGGAACGTAGTAATGCTAGAATCTTTGGGGTAAAACCTCATTAAATAAATTTCGCACTAGTCTTACTGGCTTATGAAAAAAGAAATTACATGGATGGTAATTCAAAAGGGTCCAGAAATTGAAAAAGAAATAAGGTATCATAGAAATTGTCTAAATCAAACGGTTCTTAAAAAATAATACCTACCTAGAATTATAATAGAACCATTATAAGTACCAAAACAATTTCTTCGCAGTCGGGACTTATTCTTAAATCTTAGTAATTACTTGTTAGTAAATTAATATTGCTTTCTTACCTGTGTTTGCAAGGTGTTCAACAAACTATGGTTTTCCCAAAACACATTTAGCTTTTATAGCTTTATCTTTTGGATAGGATTACCCTTAACTGTTACGTTTTATTGCTCTTAATCCTTCTGTAGCTACATCCAAGTAGCGATTAGCAAAGCGATTAACTATTTGATAAGGTAAGGAATTTGATTGATTATTATATTTTGTTATCCTAGAATAGCTGTTTAGGTGTTTCGTAGTGTAAGTTGCCTTCCGGTCAGGTGGGATGACGATCTGCAAAATAATGCAGCCAGATTCTGGTTGCGGCAAGCTGAAGACTGCAGGGTGCTATGGCACTCTTTAGAGGAGGCCTATGTTTGTCCAGATGTGGAGTATATAGGTTGATGATGATGATGAATCTAGCTTATACCCACAAATTCATACGTGATGTGTACTGATCTATTTCTCTGAAATCTTTCCATTCATAGGTAACACGCCATTTCCTAATTCAAAATTAATCTTTTTATTTTGATAAACAAGAAAGGGATTATCAGATTACGGTCTATCAACGAATGATTAATTCATTAGTCCACGGAAACGGTTAGTTCGCCTGGATTATCGTAAAGATACTGGTATGTGAGTCAGATTCAGAAGCCAGTGGCAAGCCAGTCACTGGCTTGCTGGCTAGTGTTGCCAGGGCCCTTGACTCGGAAATTACGTTTCGTTTCCTGAATTGTTAAACTTTTCCTGCAAAAGTTACATTTCCGTTTTTTAACTAACGTGGTTTCGGAATCTAATGACAGAAATAGATGTCAGCGAAATAGCGGAATATAAAGAAACCTATGATATGTAATGGTACATTTAATCGTATGATAAAACAGACTAGGTAGTTTCATTATTTTCAGTTTATTCTGTTGGCTTAAACCAAACGTACGAGGTGGTGCAACTGTTAGTTTAACAGTTAGTTTTACTAACTACTCACTACTAATATTTGATACGTTTCGTATAGATTCCTCTAAAGGTAATTGATAAACCAAAAATAGCTGCAACCGCGAACTCGCGAAGTGGGAAAAGTGCGAGCATACGCTCAAGCAAAATCAAGTTTTAGTCCATCCAGGCTTCGTTTCATTTTAGTGTGGTCATGGCCCGTTTCATTCAGAGCCGTGTGAAATGGTGTGAAATATTTTTTGTAGCGCCCGTTTAGGTACCTACTTTCAATTTGGATGCGTTTGTATCTGATTGTTATAAAAACCTACTATATCAAATTTCGTTCAATTTATGAAAAATGCCTTAGATATAAATATTACTTATTAACATGGTACGCGAGGGAGTCAAAAGTTACGAAATACATATGTTAGAAATGTAACCTTCTGGCAACACTGGCTGGCTGCGATGATGATGGCCGAAAGCGCAGCATAGGTATTACTGGACCAGGCAAAGTGAAGACATTTCGGATTTCAATGAACATGAGAAAGGTACAGATAAAACAACAAGGAATTCCTTTTTAATAAAAAGGTTTAAAGCAAGTCAGGTAAAGAAGGTTTTTCATTCGAAGGAGCTCTTTCAATATTGAAATTACAATGACTGCTTCCACTTCAGATTAATTAGATTTTTAATGGAATGCAGTACATTACCTTACTTTAGTGTAGTGCATAGTTGCAAACTTTTGTTTGAGATTAGATAGGTATATTAAGTTTAAACTCAGCGTGCAGTTTTTGTGTTTTCATAAATTTGAACCCAAGACTCTATTTACGAATTTTATCCGGTAAGTAGATTGATATGATTTGGCTTTATACTTCTCTTTAAAAAGCGACCTTATTAAATTATTAAAAAAAATATCCTTTTTACTATAAGGTATAAAACAAATTCGCTTCCCACTGTCTATCTCTCTCTATGTCTGCTTAGCGGATTTTGATGTCGTTTTTTTTTTAATTGAAAGAGTCAAGAGGAAATATGTATAATAAACCCGTGCGAAGCCGGGGCGAGTCGCTAGTAATATTAGAAACGTGAAATTGTGTATTTATGGATGTATAAATATACCTATGGATGTTTATTTATCTTTCACGCAAACTCTACTGAACGTATATTGAATATAGATACTAGTCTAGCCCTGGAGTAAAAAGAGCCTACTTCTCATTCCATAAATCAGTTGCCATGGAATTCTAGGTATTATATATGTATAGTAAAATATCTATCTATGTAATGTTATTGTAATGAGTTTATCAGTTACTAGCGAACCGCCCGGGCTTCGCACGGTTTTATTATACGTACCTTCCTCTTGAAACACTCTATCTATTAGAAAAAAACGCATCAAAATCCGTTGCGTAGTTTTAAATACTTAAGCATTCAAAGACATAGGGACAGAGAAAGCGACTTTGTTTTATACTATGTAGTGATCTAGATAACATAACACAAGCTTTGCTTAGCATGTGGCTAAATAATGTTGTGTAGGTTATGAAACATTTTTTACTAATTTACCGTTTCATTAACATTGCGTTCGTTGCTCGGTTCAATTCAAAAAATTCATTATGCAAAAAATTACTATAAACTCCCGTCAATTACTTTGCCTTCAAAAACTATACGAACTATTCCCTCTCTAGTTGTAGGCAATAAATGAACGGTATTCGTTGGCAAGTCTTCAATAATTCCGAACCCATCTTAAATTCTATTCAGTATAGGTATCGATCGATTCGATTGATAGAATTCACAAGTAGTTTGCGTAATAGTGCTTGCATCTAGCAGAAGTACATGTAGTTGCACCACAGATTGGTTGCCTATAAGAAATTATTGAGCGATAAGGCTGCAAAGTAGAAGTAGTTCAACCTTAGATTGGTTGCCTGGAAAAAATATTTTGAGCCATAACGCTCATATTTAATTACCTTCTGGTTTATGGAATACTAGCTGCGCCCCGCGGGTTCATCCTCATGAAAATTGATTTAAAGTAGCCTATTTTTATAATGTATAAAATAATTATTATCAGAAATATAATTAATTTATTAATAAGATATACTGAACGATAATTATGATTTACAATTGACTTGTCAAATGCTATTTTTGGGGGTTAAAGGTGGAATTCCCCCAAAGAGTTATAGGAGAAGATCTTCCCTGTACCGGGTCGGCCCATCTGGCCCACTTACCCGGGGTCTTTCGACCGACAGTTGATGTCGGAAAGTTCTATATAGGCTAGATGTTACAGAAACCAACGCTTGCGCGATCTAGGAATAATGGTCACGTGATCTACTTTTTGCACTCAGAATTTTTTGTTATTTCATTTTTTCATTTTAGTTCAGCTCATATCATGCTAGATGTCGCTACATCACTCCCTTTCCAGACCGAAGGTCGATATGTCTTTTTTGATATCAACATATCCAGTGTTGTCCATCTTAGCTCATCGTAGTCTTCAGTGAGTCGAGACTGGTGCGATGAGCAGGTTGGGGACGGGAGAGCGCTTGTCTGCGGTGAGTCGAGACGTATCCACGGTGAGTCGGGATGAAGCGCGGCGCTTGTAGTCTGCGGTGAGTCGAGACGGTCCACGGTGAGTCGGGATGAAGCGCGGTGCGGTGCTCCGGGTGAGTCTTCGGTGAGTCGAGACTGTATGCCCAGATGATGCCGCTGAGGAACTCCACGAAGCGTTATCGAGGAGGGGAGAAGCCTGCAGAACCAGGAAGTCGGGGCGGCTGCGATGGAACTGCGGAGGCTGAGGGATGATGCTGGTCCGGAAGGTAAACTTGAGGGAGAGAGAGGAGAGGAAGGTAGATTTTGCTGCTGATGACGATGATCATTGATGGCTGGAGTGCTCTTGCTGCTGACGATGATGATGATCGTTGATGGCTGGAGTGCTGCGCTGGTCGTTGAAGGAATCGTGTTGAGGAATCCAGTCGTCGGGTGTCGGCAAGAATCGTCCGAGGTAGTCGACGGCTGGCACGACGGAGGTCACCAGTTTGGGGGTTAAAGGTGGAATTCCCCCAAAGAGTTACAGGGGAAGATCTTCCCTGTACCGGGTCGGCCCATCTGGCCCACATACCCGGGGTCTTTCGACCAACAGTTGATGTCGGAAAGTTCTATATAGGCTAGATGTTACAGAAACCAACGCTTGCGCGATCTAGGAATAATGGTCACGTGATCTACTTTTTGCACTCAGAATTTTTTGTTATTTCATTTTTTCATTTTAGTTCAGCTCATATCATGCTAGATGTCGCTACACTATTTTTATTATAAAGTCTTGTATTCTTGTATGGACCTCCATGAGTCTATTCAGAAATTTCATCATGATCTGTTCAGTAGTTTTGTCGTGAAGAATTTACAAACATCCATCCATCCAACGAAACATTCGCATTTATAATATTACAGGGATAAGTTTTATTTAAATACAAACTGCTCAAAAGATTTTAATTTCACTACAAGTAACCTACTCAACCCGGTCGGTAATCTCTCCTAGTTTACCACTCGGCAGCCAACATGGTAGCAGCGTTCGTCTATTTATATTATTTTCTCGATGTAGTACTGGATTATGAAGTCAGTAGGGTTCCATGAACGAAATTAAGTAATAATTAATTCAGCTTTTGTGAATCTGTACTCCTGAAAAATCCCTTAAAATACTTCCTATTTCTTTACAATAAATTTCGCTATTTTATTAAAATCCTAGGACAAGTAAACACGGGCCTTCACCCAACGCGCCACATCGGTCGTCATGTATCTAGAGCTAACTATACTTTTACTTTACTGTGTGCAACCGTCTACAGTTAGCTCAATTGTTTCAATTGTATAAATGTAATTTGCATCCTGTCCTTGTACTTTATTGGTACAATAAGATTTTGTACTCATTTTATACTTTTAGACCTAAATTATTTGTAAAAAATATGTTTGTTCTATTTTTTATCGAACGATAACTCTACTAGGTTCTAGGTCTAGAAAATTGACATGGATCAATTGAACCTTTAAACTGTTTGCAACCATCTGCAGTTAGCTCAATATTTTCAATTAATAATAATAATAAATAATTCCGGACAGTCCACACAGCATCATCTAGCCCCAAGCTAAGCAGAGCTTGTGTTATGGGTACTAGATGACTGATATACTTAATACAGTACATTACATAGATAAATATTTTTTATTTTACAAAGAAAACACCCAGATCAATGGTGTTTATTATACATACTACCTAGTTTTAATTTTTCTCATAATTTTTCTACTCAGGGTACAAATCCAGGTAATGAAATAGGTACTAAATAGGTACTGAAGCTAGGCCCTCGCGACCGCCGGTGCATAAACAATGGTGCAGCTACTGACGCCACTTATTCATCGCTGTGATTTCCCAGGAGGCCAGTGTGCTAGACTCCATATTGGAATGCACGTAAGAGGTTATGTGCTAACATATTTATGGTGTTGCTCAACCCGTTTCAGACCGCGTATTCGCACGCGTTGTTTCTAGCATCATCATCAGCCTATATTAGTCTACTGCTAAACATAGGCCTCCCCTAATGAGCGCCATAGCGTTGTTTCTAGTTCAATGTTTAAATTAAAGGTTATTATTTCTATCCTAGGAGTTGAATTATGGTACAAAAAGTAACTTAATATTTGTTAATTCAGGTTTTTCACATCTATGCAATTGTTAACCCGTTAGTTTAGTTTTTGGCATGACGAAGAGACAAACAAACGTCCATACGTCCAAACCACAGTCCAAACTGTCACATCTATAAATGAGACTTAAGATAAGCCGTGTTCTGTTAGCTGTGCTTCTTTCCATTTTATACAGGAAGCCAGGAAACCAACTAAATACTATAAATCCTAGGTTGAGCTGTTTCAGTTTGAAAAGGAAACCGACAGACAAACGTACCAGAATAACTTTCGAGTAAAATAATTATAATTTAGCTTAGTAAAAAAATGAATCATAAAAATACAATTATTATGACCTACTTCTACCGGAAAAAGCATTATAGAACTGAAAGTAGCTTTACAGGGTAAAAAAAATGTCTGTCACCAGCGGTGCCAATAGAAATAGTCTCAAACTCTACACATTTGTTGAAAGCTAAAATCTACAATAAGTTGTTCGTGGAAATATAGAAGCTAATATTCAGAACATAGAATAGAAACTCGCGCAGACAGTATGGACGGGTATGAAACAACTAACGAACCAATATTGCTGGGTCCTGGTGCAAATCAGAGCGAGCTGCGAGCACTCATTAATAACATAGAGCAACGACACAGCTGATCGCAGATATACCAGGCGAAACAAATAAAAATGTCTACCATTTCATATTTGGTGGAACGTGTGAAATAGAATGTAAATATAAATACCTAATGCTGGACAATCCACACATCATCATCTAGCCACAAATTAAACAGAGCTTGTGTGCTGGGTAGATACTAGGGAACTTATATACATAATACAATAAATTACATACATATAATACATACATATACAGTAGTAATTGACAATAAACTAAATATATCGTTCCTTCATGATTTCGCTACGTCAATAACCACCAGGAGATGGTGGTCAAACGAAGGTTTATAACCGATCAAAATTATGGGAAAACTAGCTGCGCCCCGCAGCGTCGCCCGCGGGGAAATTTATTTATTTGTCAAATATCATATTTTTCTCGCCGTAAAAACCATCCTTGAACTTCAACGAACATTTTAAAAAAAGATTTGGCCAAATTGGTCCAGGCGTTGTTGAGTTATGCGCTTACCAACACATTTTGCGATTCATTTTTATATTATAGATAGATTAAAGCTGACAATAACAGACTGCCATCTGTATGCTCTATGCACAGTCTACGGCCGCCGTAATCGCACGTAAGCACACGCACGGCAGGCTCTGAGATAATGGCGCCCACCGACTGCAAGCGATAATACAAAAAGCTGGAAGTTTATCTGCTACCATCTGTCTGCTCTGTGCCCAGTCTGCGGCCGCCGCTGTGAAACGTAATCGCACGTAAGCACACGCACGGCAGGCTGCGAGCTAATGGCGCCGACTGCAAGCGATATTCAGCTGGAAGTTTTTTGAGATGCAAACTCATGCACCTTTGATAATCGATATCTGACACAAACATTATTTCTCCTTGTGTGAAGTCAAAAACTCTCAGCTTGTGTAAAATAACGAAGATCTGGCGCACACGCGAAACAGTTTAGATAATTTTCATTACTCTTCTCATTTATTTTACGAGGAAAAGCAGCTGATAACTGAAGGAAACGTACGTTTCTTCTTTATGTTTTATTTTGCTATTGAAAGTCCATTAACATAATAGAATTTATTTATAAGTACACTGTTACACTGTTTAGTAGAATGAGCGAGCAAAACCACCAAAACGCGACAACTGCGGAATTTTATCGTCGTATGATTTACGATTAAGCGCAGAGGACAAGATCATTAATAATAACTTAATAATAAGTAGGTACTACTAAAATCCAAACATAGTGTAGGACATGCTCAGGTGAGTTGATGATATTATTCGAAAAACTGTAGGCTGATGCTGGATGCGGCAAGCTGAAGACAGAGCGCTATGGCACTCATTCAAATAATTGATAATTTGACGCTTGCTTTTTGTGTTCTTGCTATGTGCATTGAGAACTGTTTGAATCTCTTGTTCTCAAATGAAAACCTTTGTTTGGCGACTACATTAGTTTTCCTGTTCGAGAAAACTCTAATTTTCGAAACAGCAAACAATTTGATAGGTAGTACTCTTATTGTACTCTTACCTAAGTAGGTACTATAATTATATTTTTTAGTAAATACATACCCCCATGCTTAGAGGAATTAGGCATTATTCTAAGCCCTCATGTATCCCTCCCTATATGCCAAAACAAACTCAATCACAATGAAAAAGGCGTCATGTAGAAGTATACTTAAAATTGTTATTTGATTGCACGCGACCACAACATGGTCGGGTGTATTGCCACCATTTTAAATCTACTTTTCATTCCCGATTGAGTGCAGCTGATAAACATTATTTTGCAATTCAGACAGAATTATTATAGCGGATTAACTAAAGTATTGTATGAAGTGGCTTTTCTGATAATTATTAAAGATAAATGATAAAGTAATGTATCATTTTAATAATTTTAATAAAACTGGGTTTGGTATGCTGATAGAGTTCGTATTGTGGATCCTTTTCTGTGAAAACTCATCCAATGGAATAACCACCACCATGACAATATATCTACCGGATGCTAAGCGGAGTTGCTCTGTTTAGATAGATAATATAGGTAGTTAATGTTGGACATGAAGAATCCACAGCGTCATTTAGCCTCAAGCTAAGCAGGGCTTGGTACTAGATGACTGATACAATAAGGATGACTGATGCAAATAAAGATATTAGTATTTGTACATAATCAACAAAAAACTGAAATTTATTCTAGTAATTTTGAATGAATAGAATGATGGTTTATCTTTCATTATATTTGTCCAAAAAGTCAAGGGTCATCAAGTTTACCTGAAAAGAGAAACTTTTCAAGGCTATTTATATTTCGTGGGGACTGATTTATGAAATATAAAGTAGCCTTTGTTTTAAACTAGAGCTGAAACTAAATCTATTCAAAATTTTAGTCCGAACCGTTCAGTAGTTTTTACAAACAACTACGTATCCATATATGTTAACTCGTGTTTATAATATTACTAAGGCATTATCTACCATATCATATACCTATTCTCACAAATAATGCTAGCGTACAAATTGTCGCGATACCGATAGGTGGCATGGGATATGGTGGATTGAAATTAAACTTTTGTTCAATTTAGAAATCATCGCATATATTAACACGAAATGCTCTCAAACATTTCTTTACACCAAAGGAAATTAAATGCGAAGCGGGTCTTACATTAATATATCAGTCTGTTATACAAAGGCTGACGTTCCCTTAATATCAAACAATAAACTAGCAAGCTCAAACTCATGAATACTATCACAACATGAAGCTAATGGCCCTAACCACAGGTCAGACCGGCGCAACAGGATGAAGGTAGCTGGCGAGAAGCCAAATGCTGGAGTAGGTGCTCCTTTCATCGATGACACTTTTCTTATGCGTTTTACAATCCGCTTCAGTTGAGTGGACGGCCTCGGTCGTGCCAAGTTTTTGGTATACAAACAGATAAATCAGTTTTATGCCATTCTTAGATAACTAGTTTGAATCGATGGAAGACAAATGGTAGTAAAGTTAGGTCCCTAATGCTGGTACGGACCTCACAAAGATATCCTTGCTAATAGTTATTATTAACGCTTAAGTTTACAGGTATGGTTGTTTGTTACGTTCACACATTGAAACTACGGAACAGATTGGGCTGAATTGGAATAGAATATTTAAGTAGTAGAATATATACTTAATATACTAGAATATATAAATAATAATATAATAGAATAGAAAGAAGCTTGCAAAGGCTATGTAGTCATTATTAATTAAAATATCTTTAGATCTGTACCAACTCACTTTTTTCATTCTTTTTAAAATACCCTTTATAGCCAACTTTCAGTCAATTTATTCGCTAACTGAAGAAATTTTAAATTATATATATTTTTATTTATACTAAGTTGATACAATTTAAAGTTCATATTGTCTTAAATTCTAAGTAGGTTTATATAGACACAGTGGCGAGTGCATTCAAGGTAACTGCCGAGTGAGAGTAGCAAAGGTATCACAACAGCTGCAAAATTGTATAGTATGTAAGTATGTTAACAAAGTGGTCCAGAGGATGTGGCAAGCTAATGACAGGACTCTATGGCACTGATTGGTGGGCTATGTCTATAAGGATGATCTAAAAACAAAGCTATGAAAAAGTATTCTCATTGCACTATCATAGAATCACCAAATATCCCAAGAGATTATTCAGGTACCGCGTTAAATTCGCGAAGGTTCGCAGCTGCTAGGTCAATACTCCGCAGATGTCGGCGGGCTTATCCGAGGCCAATAGCATTGTGCTAAGGTAGTTCAGGAGAACACCTTTTCTTCTTCTTAGCATGGTGAATCTCATTACACTTCACTACATAGTATAAAACAAAGTCGCTTCCCGTTGTCTCTCTGTCTGTCCCTATGATGCTTAGATCTCTAAAACTAAGCAACAGATTTTGATGCGGGTTTTTAGAGTTATTCAAGAGGGAGATTTATATGTATAACACTCCCGTGCTAAGCCAGGGAGGGTCGCTAGTGTATTTTATATGCGAAAGTTTGGATGGATGGGTGTTTGTCACTTCTTCAGACCAAAACTACTATCGGGCAATTTTTTTAAATAGATATTATTCTAGACGTGATCAGAGAAAATAATTATCGTATGGATTATGTAATTATAGCAGTAATCCCTCATATCCCAAGCCCTCGTACTCTGGGTAGTATTAAGAAATTAAATATTTCCGCCGAAGTCGAATCTTTTGCGATATTATTTTTCTTAAATCATCGTATTGATATCCATTTCAAAGCACCAGCTCTCAGACTAGCCCAGGTTGAATAACTCAACAATCCAGGCTGTTATTCGCAGCCTCGAACGAGGTTTGCCATTCGAATCCCATTTCGAACATATTTCTGATGTTCCTACCTAGGATATTTAAACTAAATAGCTTGAATCTAAAATTTCAAAGGTTCTTTTTTAGAAAAATAATAATAATGCTGGACAATCCACACAATATTATCTAGCCTTAAGCTAAGCTAAGCTTGTTAAAGGCGTACTAGATTACTGATATACTTAATACAATAAATAGATAGATGTAAACATCTTTATTAACAACGAAAATTACAATCAAGGAATACAAGAAATAACAACTAGTATTGAAACCATTGAGCTAACTGCAGATGGTTGCAAACAGTCTAAAGGTAGCTCAATTGATCCATGTCAATACCAGTCGGAACCGTCCCCAAGACATTAGCTGCATACCTTAGATATGATTTAATTTTATTCATTCACACATTTTTTTTTATTCATAAAAAACACCCAGAAAAACAAATATTTGCAGATCGTAAATGAGGCCTTTATTAACATACATTATTCTTATCACTTTTTCTACGTGATCCTGTGGTATTTCTAGTTCTAGACTCATAGCTAAGCAGAGCTTGTGTTATGAGTATACTTAGGTACTACAGCTTTAGCAATCTAGATTTGTGCTAGATGATGTTTTGTGAAATGTCTCGCATGATTTATTATTCATACTTTTTCCACATGCTCGCTGAAAACTAGTAAAGTACTCTAGTAAATAGTTAAAGGCGCTTAGTTTAGAAAATTCTTGAGCATTATTTAGGAGAGAGCCGATGAAAAGTAAACTGTTCGCATCCTGCATTGTCTGAGCTCCGTTGAAGCGTGAATGAAAATAGACAAAAACACAAAATGCCAGTCAAAAGCGAAGAGCGGCCCTGCGGTACCAACCTTGTGGTCAGGGCTGCGAAAACTATGAAAGAAGACCCTTTGAACTATCTTCTATAACCTGAAACACACAAAATGTACGTCTTCGAGCGTAAGTATTTTAGCCCACGACACGTGACGTAAGAGAGACGGTATCACTATCACTACTAAAAAAACCGCATCATATATGTATAGTATAAAACAAAGTCGCTTTTTCTGTCTACTATGTACTATGTATAGTATAAAACAAAGTCGCTTTTTCTGTCCCTATGTCCCTATATCCTTATGTCCCTTTGAATGCTTAAATCTTTAAAACTACGCAACGGATTTTGATGCGGTTTTTTTAGTAGTGATAGTGATACCGTCTCTCTTACGTCACGTGTCGTGGGCTAAAATACTTACGCTCGAAGACGTACATTTTGTGTGTTTCAGGTTATAGAAGATAGTTCAAAGGGTCTTCTTTCATAGTTTTCGCAGCCCTGACCACAAGGTTTGTACCGCAGGGCCGCTCTTCGCTTTTGACTGGCATTTTGTGTTTTTGTCTATTTTCCAGGGACATAAGGATATAGGGACATAGGGACAGAAAAAGCGACTTTGTTTTATACTATGTATAGTATAAAACAAAGTCGCTTTTTCTGTCTACTATGTACTATGTATAGTATAAAACAAAGTCGCTTTTTCTGTCCCTATGTCCCTATATCCTTATGTCCCTTTGAATGCTTAAATCTTTAAAACTACGCAACGGATTTTAATGCGTTTTTTTTTAATAGATAGAATAATCCAAGAGGAAGGTTTATGTGTATAATAAAACCGTGCAAAGCCGGGGCGGGTCGCTAGTAATTATAATAATAAACGCCAACTGCTGGCTGATCTACCTCTAGTAGCTAGTAGCAACTAGTAGTGCACTAGCGTGAAAATTCATTAAGTTTTATTTCCAGACCTAGAACTACATATTTCCAGGTTAGTCTATTCTAAATTTTTGCCCGATTCGTTCAGTAGTTTTGGCGTGAAGAGGTAACAAACATCAATGAATCCATAAAAAAATTTGCTTAAATATTAATAGATTAATTAAAATTTCAACCAGAGATTGGGTTATCCAATTAACCTCGGAGGTGCTAAGACGAATTAGTTTCTTGTTAGCCTAACTGGCTCTTTGCAGTTCCATTTAACGAGTTAAAAGAAACGTGTTTGATCAAATGCGTGACAAAATGGCTCAAAAAACCTTTAATAAAACTACATCTGTGGATACGCCCAGCTACGGCATCCCTAGGTTACTGGATAGGGTTGTCTATCGAAAATAAACAACGGAACGAGGGCACCAATATGTTTGCCGAAGCTCCGTGCGCCGGCAAAACAAACAAGTTCCAACTGTAAACCAAATTAAATTTACTCAGTGCTCTCATTTGGAGAAACAAGATCGAAGCTATTGAATAAACACAATTACAGCCAAAATAAAAATAAATAATGTACATAATATTTACTTTCTAGGTATCTATCAACATTGACAATCTAAGGTAATCTAGGTTCTAAGTCATCATTGTTTAGAACTAGCTGCACCCCGTGGCTTCACCCAGGCGAAAGTTTATGACATTTTTAGCCCGATCTATTCAGTAGTTTCTGCGTGTAAAGAAAACAATACATTCATACGTTCGCCTTTATAAAGTTTTAAAATGGGAGATCATGGAATAAAAAGCAGTTTGGTATTTGAATTTAGAATACACCAATATGTTCGACCTTCATCTCACTGCTATGATACCTCCTTGCACAAAAATACTCAATACTTACAAACTCCTTGTACAACTTTTCTGAATTCGATCGGTCGACATTTTCGACCAGGAGTTTATCATTAGAAAATTCAGATAGTCTACGAGCGAGGTAATTTTCTATGAAAAAAGTGTAAACAGCGTCCAAGCGAAGTGTGTAAGCTGAGCTGTTTTGTACCAAAATACAGTCCTAACAAGCATACCGCTTTCCCAAACAAAATATCATAAACTGACACTGCATATTATTTCAGCAGTATTCTGCTGTCCATAACTTTGGTTCTCTGTCGGATGTATGCGTTAAGAATCCTATCCTTCAGAGAAACTCCTCTCATAGTTCACAGAGCGACTTTGAACTGGTGGCCCCACCGTGAGTGTCATTACGGGTAGGATCCACTGACTGAAAATTTTCGTTTTCCAACATTGTGGTACTATATACTACTTATATCCTCCTGTTCAAAAATATAAACTTAATAAATAATTAATTCAATACATAAAGAATTTATGGTCCAAGTATTACAAAACACTATCTAGTTATTTATTGACAATCGTATTATATTCCGTCAAAAAATCGTCGAATGTCCATCAAAAAACTATATTAAATCAATTATTAGCTCTTCTACACCTACTATTTGTTTAACTTGTTAGATTTCTAAATAGAACACCTGTTTACTTATTTAGGGCTACCAACTAGAGATAACACAAAATAATACAAACTAGAAAACTTGTCTAGGTTTAACACCATTATGCCATAATTAATTCATGGAAATCGGATTGGATTCAACTTTCAGATGTACTTGGTAAAACCTCAAAAGCCTGGGTCGTTGATTATATAGTTTGTTTTCTACGATAAAGCCTACCCAGAAGCTTTTCGAGTAAAATAACAAATAGGTGTACTTAAACATTTAAATTGCAATACGCGACCACTTTTAGACCCTTATTTTCTAAATAGCGGTGAGCTTATTCAAGACCGCTTCTGCTGTTGTGTTTGTATGTTGTATCGCTACTAATTTCTTGCTACTAATGACGTATAGACTGGTAAGCTGTTGATGGCAAATACATTTTAACTAAAGTTATCTATATGTACTTAGTTATGTTAGTTTATATCGATCGACTAGTTATCGGTAACAGCCTCCGGATTTTTTGACAATATCTTGAAGATATGTTGTTATATTTGGGAAATTTTCATTAAGAACGGAATACCTAAAATTAGAAACTTATAAAAAACACAGTGCGACACAGTAATACATTTTAAGCTAAATTAACAGAGCTAGATGAAACAATGTTATATGAAAACAAAAAAATATCTCTACGATAACTTCGATAATGACCTTGTTAAATATGTTTTTATGTATTTGTCTCTAAAATTTATCATTATGTAGTCAAAAATCGACTTGGAAACATATTTATTATCTACGTGATTTAGGTAAATAAGGGATGTGAAGTGGTTGACGTGTGTCCTGTTTAAATATGAAACTTACGGCCGTGTTATAACGCCGACCATTTTACAGCGACCGTAAGCATTTCGAAGTTTAGTTACCGTCCTAAGACCTCTATTTATTGCTAGGGATGTGCTGTTTTTGCGCTACGACGAATTAACATAATAATTCCCCTGGTAAATTGCCGAGCACTGCTAGCCTTTGTTTAGCTTTTTCAGAAAGCGCTGTAGTAATACATTTACCTATGCGGTAAAGGCATAAAGTGAAAAAAGCCACAAGCTGCAAATTGAAATTCGCGCCATTTTCAGGAGCGTTTGGTAGGATTCCGCGTTTCTCTACATATACATTCTCTACACATAGGTTTGGTACATAGAGTGCTGACTTTGTGGGACACTTTCTAACAAAGAGTTGGTGCTAAATGGGTTGCTATGCATTATACCACTTTGTATATATAGATAGATACTAGCCGCGCCCCGCTTCTTCACCCGCGTGAAAATTTATGAAAAGTAGACTGTTTTATTCCAGGCCTAAAACCAGGTAGGTAAGTCAAATCAGCCTAATCCGTGCAGTAGTTTTTGTATGAAGACAAAACAAACATCCATCTATCCAAACTTTCAAATTTATATGAAAATCTTCTCGAACTTATTCAATAAGTTTATTTCAGACAACATAAATTAAAAATAGGTACAAAAATAAATTTAAGTGTCCATATTCAAAATTATAGATGCCAAAATTAAAATAATATCAATATAAATATATAAATACCAAGTAAAAACAAAAACTAACATTGAAATACAATATTAATTTAAACCACAATTTGCCGCGAAGCCATCACTTGTGCGTCAGCAAACATTCCGGATGCACTGCAGAAGCGACACAACCCCATCATCATCCTGAAAGAGTTATTGTACTGGATCCGCAGAGCATTCCAAGAATTTTTGGTGTGTTTGACCTAAAGGCTGCACCAGCCTACTGATTCTCCAGATACGTATCTTCAATCGCAATCAGTCTGAAGAAATACCTTGTAGTGCCTTATGGGATTTAACGTTGCAAAATCAAGGTTCGTAGTTAACACCCTTGTATTTATGTTAGTAGGTTTGTATTTGGAAAACTTTTCTCCCTATAATATTGTTACGATGAATCAGGTGTATTGACTAAGTCGTTAATATTCTTTGATTAATTCAAAGACGATAGGTTCGGTACCAATGTTTTTTATTTCATTATCTCGCCGAACGACATTCATAAATTACGTCGCAGCTCTGAAAGTATTCTATTATATTGTGAAGATTGTTAGTCCAAGTCAAAGGCTCAAGTTTTCAATAATCCATACTAATGTTATATATATGGCGAGAAAAAACTATAAACTGACTTCAAATTCTTTAAAGCGAAATCATCAATAGTCAACATAACAGATACGCATTGTCATGGAAATATCTTATATCTCCAAATCTTGATCAAATGTATGAGACCATTTACGAAGTAAGAAACCGCTTTTTGAATAAAAAAAGTCATCAAAATTGGTTCACTCAGAAAAAAATGCTGTTGCATGAAGTCAAATTCCCTTTCGTTAAATTCAGTGTGAATGAAACCTCCATGAATCGTGGAACACATTGTAATGGCACTTATTAAACCTTTAATATTTCTTACAGCGCCAATAAATCCCAAACTAAGCAGGACGATAAGTTCAAAAGGTCTATTAAAATTGGAAACCTGATATGCTGCTGTAAACTGTTCTATAACTCAAGCTCTGTGCAATTTTTACTTAAAATAAACGAAAATTTACAAGATTCAAAAGTACAAATATTTTGTATCTCTATCCAACACCCAGCTTTTGTTCCCAACTACCTGGCATCTCATAACTTGGGGCAGGCTCGTAAATTCGCGCAGGTAATGGAGTGTCACAGCCGCTTTCGAGGCAAAAACATGTCACAAGTTCTGTACTTGATGAAGTCTACTGAACTGGTTCGGAATGTTGCGGAGGCGTTGGGAAAGGGCTTTACTGTTTGGATTTGGAATTGGACGAATATTTAAATTATGAGTGCATTTTTGGTGGGCTTCTAGTTGGTGTCAAAAACGTCAGGGAATCAGGAGATTCAGAAGAAGTATGAAAGGAGAAAAAAAAATCTTGCTGCACAATCCACATGGCGCGGCACCATCTAGCCCCAAAGTAAACTACTCAAAGATTGTGTTATGGGTGCTAGTTAACAGATATAATTAATTTTTATAATTACAAATATAGATAGATTTATTTATTTGTTTATTAAACATAGAAAACACCCAGACCAATGGAACAAATTTCTGCAGATCGTACACAAATTTGTTCCGAGGCGGGAATCGAACGTCTCTTGCATCGTTATCTTGCGTCACAGGTGGACTCTCGTTCAATGCGCCGCTTGATAAGTTTGATAAAGCAAAGCTAGTAGAGTGGACAACACAGTGGGGCACTGCAGCAGTTCCCTTGAGTAGCGTAGATTACCAAAATACTGATGATGAATGGAAAATTGGCAAGTCCAAAAAAGAAAAATTGACGTCCTTTATCAGTAGCTGAAAGAAAATGACGTACTTCGGCTGTAGAAACAACAAACGGCGACAAAGCACTTTCTCACCTTAGGACAATTTTTTATTTACTCTGGATTTTTTCTTTTTATTAGGTAGATATATAAACATTTGTCAATGTGATGTACATATACCTAATACTAAAAAAAGTATATCAGTCATCTAGTACCCAAAACACAAGCTTTGTTATGTGGATTGTCTAGAATTATTTATTCATTTATAATTAAATGTACTGTTGAGAAAGTTAAGAGTTTTCTCAATAACTTAATGAATCAAATGTTTATACCTTAATTCAAAAGATTAACTCGGTATCGAGTCACCCCGTCAGGCATTTTGTTTGGACCTCCCGCATACGACTTTCGCTGCCGGTCGAGGTACCTAATACCGCATTGGTCTGATCAGACCTTAAGTCATGAAAAAAATTGATGCTCAAACTTTTTAAGATTAAAGATTTTGAATAAAGAATTATCTATCCATCTAAGTCGAGTTCAAAGAAATTCGTGTCAAATAAACGTCTCAATAACATCATGCCTCTTCATCCCCCTTTGGGCCCTACAAGGCTCAATTCTAAAGGGGCACAGCTCGAAACAGTCAAGTCTTTATAGCGTTTCAGATAATTTCCCCAGAGGGCGCTCAGATCGGTAGCCCGGAAGATAATGCGCCGCGGAGTTATAAGCCCAAACGTTTGACTTATTAGATTAAGGTATATAAATGAATTGAATTATTACTTTCATAGTGCCTCGGCAAATGTAGTGTAGGATGCCCTCCAGTAAGTCGGGATGAGGTTTGGCTAAAGATTGCAGGCAGATACTGGATGCGGCAAGCTGAAGACGAGGCGCTTTGCATTGTTTTGCAATTAGTTTATATTTTAGATTTCTTATACCTAATAAAAGTTATAAAATAATATTATGTTTTATTGAATCTACTCTGTGAATAAGAGTGATTTTCCATGAGGCAAGAGCGAACCCCATAACACAGATCAGATACCTATAGCAATTTAAACATTTGTCAAATGGACTTCAAAAAGACAGCGTGTAGCATCTAGTAGGAAACGAAAGAGTTGGGAAGAGGTCTACTCAAGTGTAACGGCTGACAAAGGCTAGAAAGAAGAAGCTTTATTAAAAGGTAAACCAAAATCAAATTTTACTCTGAAAAACTCCTGAAAACTTTCCCAGTGTTCGTTAAATTATCAAGTATTCTAACGCCGTTCTTAGCAATTCAGCAGCTTCGCGAAATGGTCGGCAGATGGCAGTAATGAAGATGAATGAGCCATTCATTAAGATAGTTTTATGGACCTAAGCCGTGTGGTGCCGGCTTAGAATAGCACTACCCCAACTCTTCCCGTGGGTGTCGTAAGAGGCGACTAAGGGATATACCGGGGGGTGGGCAGCAGCACCCCTCTAGAACAACCCCACCATCAAACTGCGATCCCCAACCCGCATGCCCAGCGTGGGGATTATGGGCATTACCCCTTAATGAAAAACACAGCCAAAAATCGGCCCCTAGTTCCCGGCCGCCTCGCTATTCCTGGCCATGGTAGCGGTCATGGTAACGGCGGGGCAGGGGGTGCTAAGAATCACCGGTATTCAGGCTACCACACGCTTTCTAAAATGACCCTGGCAACGTTTAACGGACGCACTCTGAGGCTTGACCATCATCTAGCGCAGTTGGAAGTGGAGTTAGAGAACATTAAATGGCATGTTCTCGGGTTATGTGAAGTCCGTAGAGAGGGGGAGGACACTGTAACCCTAGACTCAGGCCATCTTCTCTACTTTCGTGAGGGTGATAAAACATCCCAGGGTGGAGTAGGTTTCCTCGTCAATAAGGCCCTCTCTAGCAACGTTCAAGAAATCTCCAGTGTGTCGACCAGGGTAGCGTACCTGATCCTTCGGCTTTCCAAGCGGTATAGCATGAAGGTAATTCAGGTCTACGCACCGACCTCGGCACACTCGGATGATGAAGTGGAGGATATGTACGAAGACATATCCAAAGCCTTACACGACACCACTAAGGCTCACTTCAACGTTGTTATGGGGGACTTTAACGGCAAGGTGGGAATCCAGACTGGCAATGAATCCCGAATAGGCCCGCATGGTTATGGAATCAGGAATCACAGGGGGCAAATGCTTGTCAACTTCCTTGAGAAAGAGGGACTGTTCTTAATGAACTCCTTCTTTAAGAAACAGCCTCAAAGGAAGTGGACGTGGCAAAGCCCCGACACTGTGACTAAAAATGAGATCGACTTCATCATGACGGATAGCAAGCACATATTCAGAGATGTCTCAGTGATCAACAGGTTCAATACCGGATCTGATCACCGAATGCTCCGAGGCACTCTGAATATCAACTTGAAGCTTGAAAGACACCGTCTGATGAAGTCTACGCTCCGACCAAATCCAGTCCAAATCATGGCGGGCACCGAGAAGTTCGAGCAGCTACTCGGAGACAGATTTGTTGCCTTGGAACCCACTGATGACGCTGATGAGAGCCTACACAATCTGGTCGAAACGTTGAGGGATGAGGGCATCAAGTTCTGCAAAAAACAGCGAACTGGCAAGAAGTCCAAACTCTCGGATGAGACTCTGGATCTGATGACAAGAAGACGGGAAACCACCCAAGTGTCTTCGGCAGAGAGGTCAGACCTGAACAAGCGAATTGCGAAGATGGTACGGCGCGACCTTCGGAGCTCCAACACACGCCTCATTGAAGAGGCGATAGAGCGAAACCGAGGGTCCAAAGTATTCACTCAGCAGCTTGGCAGGAGCCACCTAACGAAGCTTAAAACGCGCGATGGGAGGACCGTACTGTCGAAACCGGAGATTTCAGCCGAGATAGAGGATTTTTATGGCCGTCTGTACACTGCACATGCCCCTCGTTCCCGACGAGATGACCTTGATTCTAGAGCCACCCTGACACGCCACTACACCGACGAACTGCCAGACATCAGTCAAGACGAAATCGTGTTAGCTTTGAGGCAGCTTAAAAATGGAAAAGCCCCCGGTGAGGACGGTATAACTTCAGAGCTTCTGAAGGCAGGAGGAGCCTCCGTTATACAGGAGCTACAACACCTCTTCAATACCGTCCTCCACAGTGGGAGAACTCCTAAGGCGTGGAGCGGGAGTTTGGTGGTGCTCTTTTTTAAGAAGGGTGATAAAACTCTCCTTAAAAATTACAGACCCATCACACTCCTGAGCCACATCTATAAGCTGTTCTCACGAGTGATCACGAATCGTCTCGCCAGGAGACTTGACGAGTTCCAGCCACCGGAACAGGCCGGGTTCCGCGGAGGATATGGCACCATAGACCACATACACACAGTGAGGCAGATTATACAGAAGTCCGAAGAGTATAATCAGCCCCTGTGTCTCGCTTTTGTGGACTATGAGAAAGCCTTTGACTCCGTCGAAACCTGGGCTGTTCTGGAATCCTTACAGCGATGCCAAGTAGACTATCGTTACATCGAAGTGCTGAGGTGTCTCTATGAAGCTGCCACTATGAGTGTCCAAGTACAGGACCAGCAGTCTAAACCTATCCAATTGCGCAGAGGAGTGAGACAGGGGGATGTCATATCCCCGAAACTGTTCACGAGCGCATTGGAAGATATGTTTAAGACGCTGGACTGGAAAGGTAAGGGCATTAACATAAACGGCGATTACATCTCACACCTGCGATTCGCTGATGACATAGTCGTAATGGCGGAGTCGCTAGAGGAGCTGACCCACATGCTGGACGGCCTAGCTTCAGCCTCGCGATGTATCGGTCTTGGCATGAATTTGGATAAAACCAAAGTCATGATCAATGGCCACATTGTTCCGGGACCGATAGTCGTTGATGGTCACCTTCTTGAAATTGTTTCCGAGTATACTTACCTTGGGCAGATTGTACAGCTAGGTAAAAACAATTTTGAGAAGGAGGCCAAGAGGAGGATCCAGCTAGGCTGGGCAGCATTTGGGAAACTACGTCAAGTCTTCTCTTCATCCATACCGCAATGTTTGAAAACGAAAGTTTTCAATCAGTGCGTCCTACCCGTAATGACCTACGGAGCTGAGACGTGGACACTCACGGTAGGGCTGGTCCACCAGTTCAAAGTCGCCCAGCGAGCTATGGAAAGAGCTATGCTCGGAGTCTCTCTGAAGGATAGAATTCGTAACGAATACATCCGACAGAGAACCAAAGTTATCGACATAGCTCAAAGAATTAGCAAGCTGAAGTGGCAATGGGCCGGCCATATCTCGCGAAGAACCGACAACCGTTGGGGTAAACGTGTTCTTGAGTGGAGACCGCGACTCGGTAAACGTAGCGTAGGACGCCCTCCGGCCAGGTGGGATGACGATCTGCGAAAGACTGCTGGCAGATGCTGGATGCGTCAAGCTGAAGACAGGGCGCTATGGCGCTCATTGGGGGAGGCCTATGTCCAGCAGTGGACTAATATAGGTTGATGATGATGATGATGATGATGGACCTAAGTGAGGGACATAATTTGAATCAGAAATGGTTCACGGTATTATCAAAGAAAATTGTGTGAACTGTGAAAGAAAATGATCGACTCTTGACTATCACTGGGTACATCTGTCTGTGTGTCCCTATGTAGGTATGCTTAGATCTGTAAAACTACACATCGGATTTAGAAGCGGTTTTCTTTAATAGATCTAGTGATTCAAGAGGAAGGTTAAATGCATAACACACCCGTGCGAAGCCGGGGCAAGTCACTAGTCAAAAATAAAGTGATTTATTGTTCAACAATTTCTGTCGTTGACGAATAAGCTTGATTTATCTGATTATTGTTTGTACGACAAATATTCGTACGATTTGCGGATTTGTTCCGGGTATTCCGGGTGATATAAAATACTTAAAATATCTTAAATAATGTATTTTTATACATCGTTTTTTTGACTTGTGCCTATCTTGTAAGCAGAAATAAAAAAAGTTAATGATTTCTGATTTTTTAAAGATAACATCAGTTATCTATGTTTAAAGCTCTGCTTAACTTGAGGCTGGATGATACTGTGAGAATTGTCCAACATTATTCATCCTTTTCTATTTACTATTATTTAATTAGTAACAACAAAAAAAAATTACAAATTAGGAAACTTATTTGTCTGACTATCATCAATTTTGAACTAAGCTTGAGTCAAAATATTAGTTCGTTTTATTAAGTCTTCAAGTACGTGAATGAGAATCAAACATCCATCTGCCCAAACACTGATGATGTTAAACACCAGTGAAGCGACCCTTAAACTCTCCACACACCGAAGCCGGAGGCGGAGCGGAGGCGAAGGCGTGCCAGTTTTTCCTATGGCACCGCGACGCCACCGCCTGCGGTGGGTGTGTAGGCTTTCATAGGATTCCATAGAATACAACTCGCACGCCTTCGCCTCCGCTCCGCCTCCGGCTTCAGTGTGTGGAGACCTTTAATCTGGGCTAATTTGATTATGGTGATGCTGCTGTATCTAGGCTGTCGGCAGTTCACGCAGTAAATTACTACGCTATGAAGCCCTTTTGCACTATATTACAGGTTAAATTCATTACACACCACGCTGCTTCCCTGATTTTATACCAAATGCGAGTAAATACGTTTCGCTGAACGCATTAACTGACCGCATGCAGAAATTGTGTTTACAGCGAGATTCAAGTCATGGTGAATTGTAGATTGAATACATTAATAATGGCGGACAATCCACACAGCATCATCAAGCCCCAAGCTTGGCAGAGCTTGTTATAAGGGTACTCAATTACTGATATATCTATTACAATACTCTAAATGGATAGATTTACCTTCATTTAGATATTTTTTATCCCAGTTACATATAAAACCTTGGGCAGATTGTGCAGCTAGGTAAAAACAATTTTGAGAAGGAGGCCAAGAGGAGGATCCAGCTAGGCTGGGCAGCAGGGAAACTACTTCAAGTCTTCTCGTCATCCATACCGCAATGTTTGAAAACGAAAATTTTCAATCAGTGCGTCCTACCCGTAATGACCTACGGAGCTGAGACGTGGACACTCACGGTAGGGTAGGGGCACCAGTTCAAAGTCGCCCAGCGAGCTATGGAAAGAGCTATGCTCGGAGTCTCTCTGAAGGATAGAATTCGTAATGAATACATTCGACAGAGAACCAAAGTTATCGACACAGCTCAAAGAAGCTGAAAAGATAGCTGAAGTGGCAATGGGCCGGCCATATGCATATGCTGGCAGATGCTGGATGCGTCAAGCTGAAGACAGGGTGCTATGGCGCTCATTGGGGGAGGCCTATGTCCAGTAGTGGACTAATATAGGTTGATGATGACATATAAAACACCAAGAACTCCGGAACAACTATTTGCGATCGAACAAACTTTTGACCCAAGGAATCGAAATTGCAGCCTCCAGCATCGCAGGCGGGTCTTCGCACCACATCGGTTGCAAAAGAAGTCCCTACACCCAGCGGCTAGGAATCTCAACAACTTTTGATAACTACGTTGAAGACGGAGCATTTCCGGTGGCACAATAGATTCAGATTAGATTCAGATTAGTTATTGTCACACATCATACATAAAATAAAAGTATTTACTTAAAATTAAATGATGAGGCTATGACCATGAAGGGGTGTTTGCTATTTTGGACAGGCATATACATAGATGATCATTAAGTATCTCCATCATCTAACCGTATTCACATAGTGAATAAAATAAATAAATAAATAATTGAGGCCGGATCCTAATCTTGGCAAGAAATACAAGAGTACACTACTAGAAATACAGGAGTACCTACACTCATGGCCCAACCGGAGACAGTAAGTATAAGATGGATGTGATGGTTTTGTTAACCTTAAAAAGTAAGAAAAACAGCAACTTACAACAATAACAAACTAAACCAACAACCTAGCAAACTAAGGTATATGAGAATGCGTGATAAAAGTGCTGTTCCGAAATCCCATAGAAAAAGCAGACGTCACGATTACGTCTCGATATCGCCAAACCGAACTCCGGCCCGTGCTGTAGGTATCGTTCGCCTCTCCTATCCCGGGAAAACAGAGACAGAGGCTGGTTCTACGAATATAAACTCTATGTGCTTGTCTACACGGCAATAACATCGCAGCGATAATATTACGTGCCTCGAGGTTTCAGTCACTGTAAAGGAGAGTGCACACCATGGTCGCCAAAGCCACTGCGCCGTCACCATTTTATAGCGCTGAATAATTTACACAGCTCAATCTAGTTCTAAGCTAAGCAGGCTTGAGTTATGAGTAATCGATAGACTTATACAATACATTACATAGAAAAGCATGGCAATTGATATAAATCGATTTATTTCAGACCATAATAATTACACAAAAAATGCGAAATTATGTATTTTACACGGGTTTTTTATACAGAATGTAGATACTCAAGTAGGTATCCAGAGTATAATGCAGGTCATACAGGCCGTCAATTTTTGTTACCACCCAAACGGGCGGGTATCCTATGCTGGTAGAAGCTTATTTCTGGTCACCAACAATGTTAACAAACCTGTCACAGAACCTGGAGGCTTTCGTGTGTTGGTTACTTATTAGACGTGCAATTGCCAACATATCGCCATCAAAGCTGCCAACATGTCGCCATCAAAGCCATTAACATGTCACCAACAAAGCCGCCTACATGTCGCCAACCAACCCTCCAACATGCCACCAATAAAGGCGCTAACATATCATCGACCCGTCTGTGTCGGCAGCGTTGGCGACTTGTGTGTATGCTCCTTAAGACTTAATTGCCTCAGGAGCCTCCGTTGAGGTGATCTATGACAAGATGAAGGTACTTATCTCACTTCCACGTATCGTTTCACCAAAACCCTTTACCTGTTAAAGGTACAAAGAACTTTTATGCTAAAGAATTTGCTATTTATTGAGTACAGCAGCTGATTTCCCATCGGGGCGGGCTATTCAAGGCAGGTAGCAGATCCGTTTTATTGTTGAATCAGCCGGGCCGGAAAATTAGTTTTTTCCACCTCACCTTGACAGTCTGAATTGATAAAACTGTGACATCTGTTTTTATTACCATCGGGAAAGAGTAATAAAAATTAGATTGATGTTTTGGGAATGGATTGCGAGATCTGAGTTGATTGCATACATTTTGAAAAATCTTTCCACTCTACAAAAACTTCACATAAAGAGATTTTGGCCAATCACTCTAGCAAAAAAAATAAAGTGTTCATTTATTCAATAGCAATTTGTTTTTATATTGAACTCATCGCTATTGTAAATCTAGGCACAGCATTCCAGGTCTACATACAATGTAAATGAAAACTCGAAATCTATCCATAGTCAGAAGTACCTACCTAACTAAAAAGGTACATTATCATATATTCAATAAATTTATCCTGTCTAGCTAGCCAACAGAACCTTGTAACTTCCAACCGAAAATCAAAATAACTTACAAAAGCGATCACAATGATAGGCCAAAAGCCTTCACGAGCTGACAATGCTGTCAATATCCACCTCGTTTTAATCAGGCATGATTGATAGTTGGGAAGAATAGTGGCTCCAAACTTGATCCAAGGTACTAAGCAATTTATGACGTCACGCTTTTGTCACGGAAAACTTGAACCCAATAGCAACGTGATTAGTCCGTGACACGTACAATATTAAGTTTAGGTCAATAGAATGGTAAATATATTACTAATTCAATTACAGCATAGAATAGAAACAAATCGGAAGTAGTTTTTACAATTAAAAAGTTTAGAAAACAGCCTAGCTGTAGCGGGCTTCGGTTTGTAACGCTGGAGATTGCGGGTTCGATTCTCGCCTGTGTACAATCTGGTGTTTGATATTTGTTTAGGGTTTTTCAGTATTTTCTATTATTTTATAGTTAAAAAAAAATCAAAATAAATACTATATCAATCCCATATAGTACCCATAACACAAACACTGCTTCGCTTGGGGCTAGATACTAAGTGAGTTTTCCAGCTTATTTATAGGTGGTTATATTAAGAACGTGATGAACCGAGAAGAAAACTAATATTCCGCAACATAGGATTTGAAAACAGGATTTGGGATGGGTACGAGTTTATTGAATTGAAAACTGTATAGAACGAAAGAAATATTATTTTTATTTTACCCATGCAGACTTTAATATTGACTTTAAAATTTTATACATAGAACATGCTGGCTTCTATTTTGGTCAACGAATTAGCATTGCCATTCAACGTGGCAATGCTGCCAGCATTCTGGGTACTCTGCCTTTTGGTGACGGCTTAGATTTTTAAGAGTTTGTTTTAATTGTATATACTAGTGAGCTCTGTGATACATATAACTAAGAACTAACTAAGAAACTTGAACTAATAAACTAAGTCTTTAATTTACAAAAAAAGCTATAAAAGAAAAATAATTCAATTTATAAGGTCATAAAATGGAACAAAAAGTTCCCTGTCTCAGAATTTTGTAGCATTTAGCTAAGCAGAATGTTTTGCTGGATTTCGGGAAGAGCCTATTAGAGGAGTGTTATCTTTAAAGAAACATGGCCTTAGACCAACAAATCGAATCGAACCGAAGCACTCATTGTACGGTAACTAAAATAACAGATACTTATGTAAAAAGAAAATCACTATCAAAGAATAGAGATTAACGATCAATACGTTTGGGCTCGTTCTAGCAGCAAGTAACTGAAACCTGACACTGATATGAAGATAACGTTTAGTTCTCCAAGTTTCCTCTCAAAAGCAAGAGGCCAATCACATGCACTTAGAACTACTCAACAAGTAAACTGGTAAACTTTGAGTGTCGGCATCCAGATAAGCGTGTTGCAACAACACTGACTCTAACAACTTTCACCCTTATGGGGGAAACAAGAGATACTTAAATAGTAGAGCAGAGGGCGACGTACGCACTAGCTATTAAAACGTGCGGATCGCTACAAACAACGCGGCTGTTTCATTTGACACGTGTTAACAGAGTTAAATAAGCGGTGGCTTACAAAAACTTGCACTGCGTTTTATGTAAAACTAGCGACCCGCCCCGGCTTCGCACTGTTTTATTATCATGAATCACATTATTAAAAAAACCGCATCAAAATCCGTTGCGTAGTTTTAAAGATTTAAGCATACATAGGTACATAGGGATAGAGAAAGCGACTTTGTTTTATAATATGTAGTGATAGTGATGAACTTTTGAGGATATAAAAATATTTGCTTCAAAGCAGTTACTAGTTTTGGAGCGAATATCATTACTTTTTTCATTATTTTGGCAACAGTCTCTCTAATTGTAAAATTATCTATTAATTTATACAGTCTCTCTCCAGATACTTAATGATTTCATAAATAAGGGTGAAAGATGTTGTAGACTAAACGATTTTAAGAGTGTGAGAATTTGTATTTGGTTCGATTCCCGCCTTGGGACAAAGGTTTGCACAATCAGCAAAGTGAGTATTAAAAAAATCCCCGTCTTTGGGTGTTTTCTTTCAATAATAAAAATAATTATCTAATAACGGCCTATAATATCTATTCGTCGCAATGCTGGCATTCTGGGCACTCTGCCTTCTGGTTCGCCAGAAGGCAGAGTTGAGAGTAAGTGAGAGAGTGAGAGTGAGCGTTGAGAGTGGCAGAGCAGAGCGGCTTAGATTAATAAGAGTTTTATTGGAAATACCACATATATTTGTATTGTATTGTCTTATGTATATCAGTCATCTGGTACCCATAACACAAACTCTGCTTAGCTTGGGGCTAGATGATGCTGTGTGGATTGTCCAGCATTATTTATTCTACAGGACATTGAACTTACGCTATGCTTTTACTCATAGTAGAGTAGGCCCTCTATTTTCACATACGAGTTTCCTCAACAAACAAATAAAGTAGCTTATTCTCAAGATATTTATAGCTAGAGGATTTGTTTTCTCCTTTTTGTTTCATTCTAAACGACTTTATTTAGGCACTTAAGCCGCTCATTTGGCTCAGGCGCTATTTTGCTTGGAAATCCCGCAAGATTTTTTACAGATGTCTTGTTAAGGTGTAGGTATAAAATACTCCTAAAGAAAATATAAAGCGTTTATTCCTCGGGTTTTTTGCTTGAGGCTTAAAAGTAAGAGTCATTTGGCAAATGGTGGTTTCTACCAAGACATCTACGGGGTATATCTACAGATGAAGAAGAGAAGAAAGAAAAAAAAAGTGATTATTGCCGATTTGAAAAAAAATCTTAAATTCATCCATAGTTTCATAAAGTGGCGATTTATAAGCACCTAAAAAGGCTTTTAGAGAAGGTACAGCTACTTTTAGGGTTCCGTACCCAAATGGTAAAACGGGACCCTATAACTAAAACTCCGCTGTCCGTTCGTCTATCTGTCTGTCTGTCACCAGGCTGTATACTTAACGTAATAGACAGTTGAAATCTTCACAGGCTCCCATGCAACAAACATGTTTTTTTTTGCCTATTTTGTAAATAATGGAACAGAACCCTTCGTGCGGGTGTCCTACTCGCACTTTGACGGCTTTTTTACCAATCCATCATTACTGCCTAGGTACCTGCGAGTAAATCCATTCAGTAGGTACAATAGTTAACTAATTACTACAAGTATT